>JARQOC010000003.1:589372150-589424264 GCA_033576535.1 Allobates femoralis | reverse complement strand
AGTTCATTTCATGTAAGACCAAGAACGTTGTGTATGCAATTTTTTGTCCCTGTGGACGCTACTATGTGGGCAAAACAATACGACAACTACTGGTCAGGTTCAGAGAGCACAGGAGGTCCCTCGAGACAGGCACAGGAGCCACTAGACTAATTGAGCATATGAGGGTGGCCCATAAAGGGGATCCGAGACTTTTGTCATTTGTGGGGTTAGAAAGAGTAATGCCGCCACCTTGTGGCGGAAATGTGCATAATCTTCTTTTACAAAAAGAAGCTAAATGGATCATAAGGCTGAGGGTCCAAGGGCCAATGGGGTTCAATGACAGGAATGACCTATCAGTATTTTTATAAAAACTTGGTATCTATCTAAATTAATCTATTTATATCTATATGTTTATATATGGGTTATGTAATAGGGTTGGTGTATAGTCTTAATGTGTATAGTTTATGATGTTTCTGTGAGAGTACAGCAAGGGTTAACATGCTTGCTGGGCAGGGGTTTTAAAAGGAAGGCAGGATTATGCTTTGATGTGTCATAGCCTGGAGAAGCGCCCGAGTGCGGCGTGAAACGGCCGTTGCTTTTTTTAAGGGAATATCCATCCTCCCCCCTGCACCCCTGAACATGCATTTATGCTGTTTTTATGATATTTATCTAAAATAAATGGAAAATAAAAGATTGATCCTGGAGACCGGTGAGTGCTGCCTTCTATCTGTTCTGCTGAATATCTCAAGATACACTCTGTAACCTGGAAGTGCACCACACGTGTCTAGGACGCTGACAGGAGTCAGAGGTAAATCAACAGCAGCTGTGTGAGCAGTGTGAGCTCCAGTCTGGAGCAAGGCCTGCAGAAAGGAGACTGAGGACAGCGAGCAGCGAGCAGTGCCCGGCATCTACATAAAGTAAATATGAACATGTATGTACATTAAATGTGAATAGTAGTGTACAGAAGGGTGGAAGAACTAGCCCTAGCCCCATGCATATTAAGTTAGGAATAGAAAGTGCCTGGGTTTGGGAGGAAGCAATCCGGCCTCCTAAGCAGAGACACCCATAGGGAAATTGTGTGTAAAGTGTGTTAACTCGTTAAATGTTCAAGCCCACAGAGACTTTACTGCTGGTCTTTACCCTTTTTCCCTGGATTTCCCCTGTCTAAACATGGACCATAGCCACATGACTGGTGGTGGCAAGAAATATTCTTCCTTTTCTTTACAGCCTACGGCGGATGGACTAGTGCCATAAGGACTGCTTTTTCATAATTTTTACCCTTTTTACAGTGGTTTTTGTATTTTTCAATATTCAAACTTTGTAAATACTGTTATTGTGTGGTTATGTAACAAAAACATTCAGTTTGGGAGTACTGAAGGTAACTAGGGGAGAATGTGGCGCCCTGTGCCAGGTAAGCCTCAGAACTAACTAGTTCACTAAAGGATTTCCACATCTTGTACCTCACTTACACACAGCACCTTCCACTCCAGGCCTGTAGGGGGAGCTCCACTGGTTGCTATTAAGCCAGCTCACCTATAAATACAGGTGCTGGGGTGGAGTTAGCTAGAGTGTGCAGTAACTAGGAGAACTGTGAAGATCTGCTCAGTGCCTAGTGAGCTAAACTGGTCACCGGAGCTGTGCTAGGCCCGAGATCAGTGCTCTGCCAGAGCCAGTGTGAGGTCCAGAGAGTGAGGACGAAAGGCAGAGGCGAGGAACACTACAGCAGAGACAGAGGAGCCATCCCGGCTCACCCCAGGAGAACACCGATCACTGGAGTCAGAGTCAGCAAGGGAGATAGATTAACCTAGCAGAGAATACCAGTACACTGTGGAGGCTTAGCTTCCCGGACACCCGCAGCACCCACATTTGAGAGCCAGAGACGGCAGGAGAGATAGCGGTAGCCAAGAGAGAGCCTTCAGTGCAGCAACACGGGTGTGGCAGAGCAGGAAAGGTCAGGCCTGGTTCCATACACGCCAGACTCAAGGCAAAGGAGTAGGACAAGGAGGCTTATACTTCACTCAGTGTGGAAATCCCAAAGTGCACCCTTCATCCCTGGATGTGTACCTGGATAACCATCAGTAAAAGGTACAGAACAAGACGATATTGTGCGCGTGTCCCTTCTTCAACCTGTCCCACACCACAACGACTACGCTGCCCCATTCCTACAGTGCTGCCCTATTCCACCATTATCACCCACAGCCCCGGGGACCCCGCTCTTCTTGTAGAGAGCTATAACATCTTGCGGCCGCCCATACCCCGGAGGTTCCAGCTGCGCCGGTGCCATCACCGGACCTACAGGTGGCGTCACGACTGACAGTAACTGTAATGCCTGTAAATTCCCCTTTTCATTGTCTGCTCAAGGGCACGGTCTTGGTCACCGACCACCCGTAACATCCCCATACCAGTACGCCCGAGATCCGAGTACCCCAGACCCTTGGCACCAGACATGTGCATCAACTAATATGATTAATCCTATAAATTTGAAAGTTTATACAGCTTGGAATTGGAAAATATGCATAAAAAATGCTTAAAAATTATTATCTGGTTACAGTATGCAGCCAATCCTTGGTTTATGTTAGGTCAATTTGTAATCATATTTCACCATTTTTCACTACTTCTGAATAAAACAGTAAACTTTAATGTTAATGGCATCTATGCACACTAGAGGGGGATGTGATACAGTATGTTATTTACTAAGGTCTGCTATCACCTTGTACTTCATAGTTACAAAATAATTTTTAAGTATGACCTTTATTAAAACAATTATGTTGTCATTTTACCATACCAAACTAGACCAATATTATGGACATTAACACGCATCAATCATAACGTTATAACCACTAATAAAATAATAAGAATATTTTGTGAAAACTGCAATTATCAAGCTTTTGGATACGTTATACTCCATGTGAACTGTTGGTTCATGGAATAAGGACACATGGGCAATTGTAGGATTTTGAGCAAGGTTCACAAAGGTCAATTGTGATGTTTGGGCAGGGTTGACATTGTGTTTTACCCAACTGACAGTTACTCTGTCCCGCCCCAGGGCCTGGGGTACCTGGTCCCGAGCTTTCAGTTCATGGATTGGGGGGTTGTTGTGTCACGGGCGGCCAATGCCCGGTTCTGTGCCCTTGGGCTGCTTTTAAAAAGGGGTTAAAAATAAAGGATAATGTCTCGTGAAGCCACCTACAGTTCCTGGAAATAATACTGGTGCTGCTTGCACACCTCCGGGGTGATGATGATGCAGCAAGATGGCTATGCTCCCCGTAGGTGGAGCAGGGTCCCCAGGGCAGCTGTGGATTATAGGGATTTTACACTAGGAAGCAGTTCTTCAGGTAGAGGTGCTGGCATTAAGTCTATGTTGAGGGCAGGATCAGGGGCCATAATTACAGACACACACACGCTGGGAAGTTGTTTCCATACCTTTTACTGGTGATGTTGCAAGGTAACGTCCAGGGTACTGTCCAGGTGGTCAAGTGGCAGTTCAGGATTTCCACACCCAATGAGTTGTGAGGCCTCCTTGTTACTGTCTGTTTGCTCTAGTCCTGGCCTGTCTGAAACCTGGCCCTGACCTCTCCTGTGTCCCTCACTTGTATAGCACGCAATTAGAACCTTTCGGTGGGCACCGCTAACTCCACTGTGGCCTCTGGCTCTTTGATGGCTGTGCTACAAGTGTTCCTGCACCAGGAGACTGAAGTCCCCCTGGCTCTCCGGTCTTTTCTGCTGGGCTATCTGGACTCCTGCAGACTCGGACCCCAGTGTCCGGGTTGCCTCTGTTGTTTCTTTGGGGTGAACCTGGATTGGTTTCTCTGCCCCCTCTCTGCCTCGCCTCGCCTCCGACCCTCACTCTTGGGTCCCTTACACTGGTTAGGCTTCCCTTTGGCACTGGCCTAGCGCGGCACTGTTCACCAGGTATCTTCCTCAGTACTGTACTGAACTGCCTAACTCCGCCCCAAGCCTGGATTTATATGGGACTTTGCCCGAAGTTGGCAAGTAAAGCTCCCCCTTCAGGTCTGGGGTGGAAGATGTTGCATGTGTAAGTTTACCTGATGTGGAAATCCCTCCCTGCACCAGGTGTACCTATGGCTACTGAACCGTAGGGTGCCATATCTCCATTGGGACTTTTGTGTGCAGTTCTGAAAAAAAAATAATTTGAATTCTTGCAATGTCAGAACATTGACTTTAATGATTCAAACGGAGTCACTATGTGCTATGTCGGACATCGTTTTTTTTTACTATATCTGACTGCGGCTTGTAGCCCACCTTAAATAGGTGTATATGACCGAAAATTATGTTCAACACATCAGTGCAAACAACTGAATCCCATTTCTCAAGACTTCAGATATATGCCTAGTCAGAAATCATAAGAGAGAAATGAAGTGCAGGTAGGGTCTTATCTTTCATACTTCAACCGAAATGTAAGTTATAGGAAAAAGCTCACCTTTTGCGGTTGAGAGAGTCACAACCACTACATACACGTATAACAGCTGCTGCGGACCCACGTGGAGAGCTGTCGGTGCAGGGTGATGAAATGGGCATACACCTGCGCTGGTATTTAATCAAAGGAGCAGTATTAGATCAGTCCATATAAATTATATAGATTTATTTGGTTAATGCGTTTGGAGCCGCAACACGCTTTTTCCTCAGGACAAATCATAATTTAATCATGATCATAATCATTAATCATAATCATAATTTATCCTGAGGAAGAAGCTTGTTATGGCTTTGAAACGCGTTGACTAAATAAATGTATGTCATTTATATGGAATGATCTGAGACTGTTCCTTTGATTAAACATCACCCTGCACTAAGATGTAAACCGTGACACACATTAACTATAGACTAAAACAGTTTTATCTTAGTCTTAGAAAATTGTGTAAGATCATATATAAAATGGTAGTTGGGCTATTCCCAGTATACAGTGATTTATATCTATGAAAAGTAGTGTAAAAGAAAGGACAAGTGATGAACCACTCACATGGCCATGGACAATTAAAGCACCACTCCAGAGGATTTCTTTCAGTGCTGCGGTGATGCTGTAAACCCAAGTCTCCAGCCCCTAGTCTAATGCTCACCCTCCGGCATTTTCACCTTTTTTCGTTGTCACTCCAATCTTGCAGTATCATTTTGTGATCATAACTTCTGACTGGCCAGAAGTGAGAAATTACATCCCAAGTCTCAATGCATCTATATGAGGGCCAGAACAAGGCTCTCATAGAGTTTTATTGAGTTTTGACTTCTGTCTCTCTCCCTGAAATTCAGTAATTTCCAGAAGATCATAAAGTGCCTGGGACAGACCTGAGTGATGATGCATACCGATGACAATGCCGGACAGTGAGTACAAGACAGGGGTCAGGGGACTTAGATTCAAAGCCCCATTCCAGAGGTGAAATTGTGCTTTAAGGCATATTAATGGGAGTTGAGAGGGGTAAATGTATGAATAGATAAATGAACAGATTGGAGGAATGTATTGCACATACAAAAAGGTGTCTGTCATGTACACATTTTCTTATGTAAATGAATGCAAACATGACCTTTTTTATATGCACCTGTTTTTTACAGAAGATTAGACATGACTCACTATACCACAATGCCATCTGGACTTTTGGTTTTCTGTGTGATCTCAGCTCTGCCATGTAAGTGAAGCAGAACTTTTTTCTTTCCCTCCTATAAATCTATTACTGACTATGACTTTCTATCTCTCCAGGTGTCTTATGTCAGATATCGGTATCCCTCTTAGCTCCTTCCTTGGTGAAGCCTTCACAGACAATGAAGTTGACCTGTCAGGTGACTGGTGCTCTCATTACTGATGGAAACAAATTGCATGCTATTAACTTCATAAGACAACATGATGGGCATAAATTGGTATTCCTGGCTCACCTTAACTATAATCAAGGCACAGCTTACAATCCTTCCCTAAGCAGTAGAATGTCTTTGTCAAGAGACACAAGTAAAAATGAAGTGTATCTAGAAGTAAGAGCCTTGGAGAAAGAAGACACTGCAGAATATTTCTGTGCTGGACAGACCACAGTGTGCCAAAGACAGGGGAAGGCTGAACAGATTCTACAGCTTTTACTGTATATTTCAGTTCACATAAGTGTAAAAGTATAATTTTGCTTATTAAACTCGTCCAATAAACCTAGTAGGAAAGTTGTAGAACTTCTAAGGGCCACTTTACACACACCAACTTATCTGTCCAACTTCTGAACAAGTTAGGCTGGGTTCACATTTGCGGACCCCTCCGCAGCGTTCTGCGGAGGGGATCCGCAATGTGTCCGCAGCCACCGCAAGCTCCTATCTTTATAATGGGAGCACACGGTGCTGCGCTTGACAGCGCATGACCGTGCGCTCCCATTCACTCCTGCAACATGTCGCGTCCCTGGTGCCGACGAGACTGTGTGATTTGTGCGGAGGTGGATGCCTGCGCACAGATCACATGTAGGAGTGAATGGGTGCGCACGGTCATGCGCTTTGGCAGCACCGTGCGCTCCCATTATAAAGATAGGAGCTTGCTGTGGCTGCGGACACATTGCAGCTCCCCTCCGCAGAACGCTGCGGAGGGGTCCGCAAATGTGAACCCACCCTTACTGGTTGCAGTGAAATCATGGACACATTGCTCCATTTGTACACAGCCACAAGATAGAACAATGTGTCCATGATTTCACTGCAACCAGAGATCTGTTCAGAAGTTGGACAGATAAGTTGATGTGTGTAAAGTGGCCCTAATACATCGTAGCTCATAACAACTAAATTCTAGAGGATCTTTCTGTAATAGCCATAATGTGTCTGCATGTGAAGTATAAAACAAAATGATCATATATATATTTATTTTCATTTGGATGATTAAGAAAAAAAATATGTACTGCTAGGACAAGAGGTACATAAATGTAGGCACCCATGTAGGGCAAAATCCAGCTATAGATATAATTGTGAAGGATAAATAAAAAGTCCCTTTATACTTTTCTTCAATTCAAATTCTTCTGCGGAGAAACTTGCTAAGCAGTACCAATGCCAAGAGTGTGATGAGCGTTCCATACTCACAAAAAGAAGGCGCTAAATGGATATAAAGCTGATCAGTCAGTAATTTATGACAGGCACCAGCTCTAACCAAATGAATGTTTGGCGCCCCGCAATGAGTGCGTCACAGGAGGGTATTGCAGCCACAAATGCAGCAGCAATATTCTCTGACCCAGCAGTCACACGGTTAACTCAGAGATCCATACCCTACATGCATCACCTAGCATAGAGGGCCAATCAGGTCCTGGTGGGCGGAGTGTAGTGGTAGTGTGTAGTGGAAGTTGAAGTCTAGTCAATGAGAACGTGAGAAGAACTCTCCGAGCAATGTAGGAGAAGGGGCGAGATCATCAGCTCCGCAAACTAGGAGAGGGGGTTGCACAGCCTGTGCGGCCCCCTGGCCTCCTTCTATCGGCCATCTCCCTACCGTCACTACGGTTGAGCACCATTACTCCCGGTGCATTACCAACCGATCTATGGGCATCATCATGCGGGTCCAAAATCATCCCGTGCCCATCTACAGCTGCTTTGCTGGTATCGAAGCTAGCAGCAGTTCAGCTGTGCTATGCGAACCAGAAGAGTGGAGGGACCGCTCTACAGGAGCACCCCACCATCGCCAAATCCAGTCGTCTAACCAGCGGTGTACCCACCAAGGGACCCAAGGCTCCCCGAAGCATCCAGAACGTATTCCCCGGATAGGGCATTCAAGCAGCCTCCCTGTACCCGATCTGGTATTCCTGGGCGACAACGGCACAGTACTTAGTTAGAATGGAGGAACACCGTGGATCTCTGAGAACACACCTATCACTGCTGAGTCCACCCGGTCTACTACCTACCAACTGTATACTATGTACTGCCTGCTGGTTATAGTAAAGAACCCGTTACAGAGACTTACAGTGTCCGTGCCTTCTTATGAACTGTTTATCCGCATGTCAAGGTAACCGCAGCTGCCTCACAACATCTTCAGCAGCTTCTGGCTCCGGGGATCACCGCTCAGCCTGTGGGGAGAATTTCATCTTGCTGCATTCCATCCCCCGGAGGCCCCGTAGCGTCGGTAAAGTTACCGAATCTCTCATAGGTGGCGTCACGACAAATTAACATCTTAATCTGTTCCGCTAATGACGTCTCGTCATTTTGATCTGTACCACCGGACCCCACTACTGGCAGGCGCGGTACCCCGTGACAAGGAGGAAGAAGCGAATGCCTGTGTAAACCGGAGTCCCGGCCACGGTGAGTCAAATGATTCAGGCTAGGGTCATATTTGCAGTACAAAATTCAGATCCTGATCCGGTTTTGAGCTGCTAAAAAGCTCAAAACTGGATGAGGAACCGCAGCCCATAGAAGCCCATTATTTAAACTGGATTGCACTACATGCAATCCGGTTACCGCATCCCAATTTGCAGTCTGCGCTAAAAATCATGCAGGCTGCAGTTTTCGGAGAGGTTTGCAATCCGCAGCAGGATTGCTATAATGGGCTCCCATGGGAGCCCATGCAGCTGCCGCAAGGCATATATGAATGCCTGCGGCAGTCATATGCTTTGTTCATCCCTGCTGCCGCAGGAATGAACAAAGGGTTAATGTTAATAATAGATGTGGGCAACATGTCTCCATGGAGTGCCCACCCTCCCTAGAGACATGCTGTCCACACAGGTCGGCATGTGAGGGGTTAATATGAACAATTATAGAATGCCGGCTATTGTCGGCATTTATAATTTTCTGAATGAAACCCAGCGGCTCCTCACTGTGGAGGAGATACAGTACACAATATTTGTACTGTACATGCTGCTATCCAGGGTCCTGAAAGCTTTAAAATTAGGTCTATGAGCAGCGCACCGCCATAGAACTAATGTACAGATTACATGATACAGTACGTACTGTACCTCCTCCACAGTGAGGAGCCGCTGGGTTCATAAAAAAAAATGTAAATGCTGACAATTGCCATCAATTCTATAATTGCACGTATAAACTCCTCACATGCCGACCTGTGTGGACAGCATGTCTCTAGGGAGGGTGAGCACTCCCTGGAGACATGTTGCCCACATCTATCATTAAGGCTTTACACATTTGCGTATTTTGCTGCGCTTTTTGCTGCGTTTTTCAGCCGCGCAAAAAAGCGCAACAAAATACGCAGGGGCTTTCACACACTGCGCTTTCTTTACTCCAGAAAGCGCAGTGATGTCACAGAGGGAAGGAAGAATCCTGATTCCTCCTCCCCTCTGTGACAGCCCCATTAGATTTCACAGTGTATTAGTATACACTGAAATCTAAATTAAAGGAACCAACCACCCCAAATGACCCCCCCGGACTGTTAATATGTGTCCCTACACCCAGCACACACATTTGGGGCAATCGTTTTTGCTAAAAAAACAGTTTAGTAGAAGCTAAGATATATGTTTATAAAGTGAAATCAATCGCGACGGATAGGTGTTACCTAGCTTTGTCCACGTGCAGTGTTCGTGTCTGTGATCCTCCTCTCCCCCCTCCCCTCTCAATTTCTAAGAGCATGGCCACGTCATGAAAGGGGGCGGGGCTAAATCGCGGTGAACCCCGCCCCCTTTCATGACACGATTTAGCCCCGCCCCTTTCATGACGCGGCCGTGCTCTTAGAAAGTGAGAGGGGAGGGGGGAGAGGAGGATCACAGACACGAACACTGCACGTGGACAAAGCTAGGTAACACCTATCCGTCGCGATTGATTTCACTTTATAAACATATATCTTAGCTTCTACTAAACTGTTTTTTTAGCAAAAACGATTGCCCCAAATGTGTGTGCTGGGTGTAGGGACACATATTAACAGTCCGGGGGGGTCATTTGGGGTGGTTGGTTCCCTTTAAACAAAAACAAGTGTATGAAAAATAAAAAAGAATGAATACTTCACCTCTCCGACGCCTTTTCCCGGTGTTCGGTGTCCGGTTCCACCATCTGCCAGGACCTGTGGTGACGTCAGAGGGGCGTTCCTGGGGTGTTCCTAGCACTGATTGGGCTGCTCGCGGTCATGTGATATGTATCACATGACCGCAAGCAGCCCAATCACCGCCGGGAACACCCCTCTGACGTCACCACAGGTCCTGGCAGAAGACATCTCACAAGGAACCAGACACCGAACACCGGAAAAAGGCGTCGGAGAGGTGAAGTATTCATTCTTTTTTATTTTTCATACACTTGCTTTTGTTTAATTTAGATTTCACAGTGTATGTTAATACACTGCGAAATCTAATGGGCGGCCACAGCTGTCAAAGAGGGGAGGAGAAAGCAGGATTCTTCCTCCGCTCTGTGATGTCACAGGGAGAAAACGCAGGAGCAGCTGCGTAAAGAATTGACATCTCAATTCTTTACGAAGCTGCGCTTTCTCCCTGAAAACGCACTGCGTATTTTTACGCACTGTCTGCACGGCAAAGTGAATTTCACATTCACTTTGCTGGCAGACACAAAACACATTGCGTATTTTGAAAAGCGCGCGTAAAAAAGCGCAGCAAAATATGCAATGTGTGAATGCAGCCTAACTCTTTGTTCATCCCTGCAGTAGCAGGGATGAACAAAGCATACAGTAACCGGATTGCTCCGGATTACACATCCTGAGCAATCCAGTTCCCGCATGCGGTGATAAAGACACATTTTTTCACAAAAACGTGTCTGAAGGCATTTGCGATTACCGCATCCAGATATGGATGCGGTAACCGCAATTAGCCTTACAAGTGTGACCCTAGCCTTAGATGCGGGAGAGCAGCAAGGAAAGAAGGTAAATTCACCCCCTCCCACTAGCCCATCGATCAACTACATTAGTAAAGCAGAAGTAAAATTCACATTGCAAGGAGGTGAACAAGCTAGGTGGCAGCAGGCCAAAAAGGCACTACATGTCACTAAACAAACCAAAAAGTCAAGCTGCAAGATGCTAACTCTGTCAGCCATCCGGGAGTAATGTGAATTCATGGGTGCAGAGTGTTTGGGATGTATGCAGTCGTGAAGAGTGATTATACAGTACTAGATGGTGGCCCGATTCTAACGCATCGGGTATTCTAGAATATGTATATATGACTGAAGTATTTTTGCAGTATTTTTTTTAATCTATTTTTCAATGAAATCACATTTATACTTTAAGTAGCCTGGGAAGCAGAAAATATGCTGCAAAAACAAGGAGCAAATGACAATTTTTTAAGAAGACATCATTTTTGGGTCAAATGTTGAAGGTAAGGAAAATGAATTACTGGAATCAAAGAGAAATGTAGCTATAATCTTTAGGAATAATTTTAATGTCTCTCTGAATGTACCTGATCAGCAGTACAGATATGTCCTAGTACAAGAAAATGCAAATACCTTGTCAAAAACCATAACAATATTATTTAATAACCATAACTTTATTAATGCAAAAAGGGCTAAAAAACAATACAAAAATATAAACAAAAATATATGGATGGAATAGGGGAACAAGAGATTGCTTGTTAATTTGTCTTTTGGAGCAATCAGATTATTAGATTATGGTGAATAATTGCCATCTGATCAAAAGTTAAGAAAGCAACAGTTTCTAAAACAAATACATAAACCATACCTGTGTTTATGCCCATGTAAATAAATACCGTATATATGATGTTAAAAACAATAATTGTATTCACTATGAAGAGTTAAGTGGAAATTGAGTCAATAAAAAGAAATTACATTAACAGATGATTAATATAAAAAAATCACAAGATGTGATGCCAAATGGTATTACCAAATATATAACTACAGTAATCTATTATTATTATTATTATTATTATTATTATTATTATTATTATTACTAGCTGTGAGCCCGATGCAAATGCATCGGGATTCTAGAACGTGCATTAATTTGATTATAGTAGTTATAGCTGTTAGCCTGATGCAAATGCATCGGGTATCTAAAATATGTTTATTATTTTTTTAAAGATTTTTAAATAATAATCGCATCATCAATAGCAATAATATAAGCCATAGCATTATTATTAGCAGTAATAGCAGTATTAATAGCATTATTAGCAGTATTATGAGCATTAATAACAGTATTAATAGCATTAATAGCATTATTATTAGCATTAATAGCATTATTAGCATTAATAATAGCATTAATAACATTATTAATAGCATTAATAGCATTATTATTAGCATTAATAGCATTAATAATAGCATTATTAGCATTAATAATAGCATTAATAACATTATGAATAGCATTAATAGCATTATTATTAGCATTAATAGCATTAATAATAGCATTATTAGCATTAATAATAGCATTAATAACATTATTAATAGCATTAATAGCATTATTATTAGCATTAATAGCATTATTAATAGCATTAATAGGATACATATTAGCATTAATAGCATTAATAGCATAATTAATAGCATTAATAGCATTATTAATAGCATTAATAGCATTATTATTAGCATTAATAATGGCATTATTAGCATTAATAATAGCATTAATAACATTATTAATAGCATTAATAGCATTATTTTTAGCATTAATAGCATTATTATTAGCATTAATAGCATTAATAATGCCATTAATAGGATAAATATTAGCATTAATAGCATTAATAGCATAATTAATAGCATTAATAGCATTATTAATAGCATTATTATTAGCATTAATAGCATTAATAGGATAAATATTAGCATTAATAGCATAATTAATAGCATTAATAGCATTATTAATAGCATTAATAACATTATTATTAGCATTAATAGCATTAATAATATCATTATTAGCATTAATAATAGCATTAATAACATTATTAATAGCATTAATAGCATTATTATTAGCATTAATAGCATTAATAACATTATTATTAGCATTAATAGCATTAATAATACCATGAATAGGATAAATATTAGCATTAATAGCAATAATAGCATAATTAATAGCATTAATAGCATTATTAATAGCATTAATAGCATTATTATTATCATTAATAGCATTAATAATAGCATTATTAGCATTAATAATAGCATTCATAACATTATTATTAGCATTAATAGCATTATTATTAGCATTAATAGCATTAATAGCATTATTATTAGCATTAATAGCATTAATAATACCATGAATAGGATAAACATTAGCATTAATAGCATAATTAATAGCATTAATAGCATTATTAAAAGCATTAATAGCATTATTATTAGCATTAATAGCATTAATAATTAGCATTATTAGCATTAATAATAGCATTAATAACATTATGAATAGCATTAATAGCATTATTATTAGCATTAATAGCATTAATAATACCATTATTAGCATTAATAATAGCATTAATAACATTATTATTAGCATTAATAGCATTATTATTAGCATTAATAGCATTATTAATAGCATTAATAGGATACATATTAGCATTAATAGCATTAATAGCATTAATTATTAGCATTAATAGCATTATTAATAGCATTAAATTTAGCATTATTATTAGCATTATTAGCATTAATAATGGCATTATTAGCATTAATAATAGCATTACTAACATTATTAATAGCATTAATAGCATTATTATTAGCATTAATAGCATTAATAATGCCATTAATAGGATAAATATTAGCATTAATAGCATTAATAGCATAATTAATAGCATTAATAGCATAATTAATAGCATTAATAGCATTATTATTAGCATTAATAGCATTAATAGATAATTAATAGCATTAATAGCATAATTAATAGCATTAATAGCATTATTAATAGCATTAATAACATTATATTAGCATTAATAGCATTAATTAATAGCATTATTAGCATTAATAATAGCATTAATAACATTATTAATAGCATTAATAGCATTATTATTAGCATTAATAGCATTAATAGCATTAATTATTAGCATTAATAGCATTAATAATACCATGAATAGGATAATATTAGCATTAATAGCATATAATAGCATAATTAATAGCATTAATATCATTATTTAATAGCATTATTAATAGCATTAATAGGATAAATATTAGCATTAATAGCATTAATAGCATAATTAATATAGCATTAATAGCATTATTAATAGCATTAATAGCATTATTATTAGCATTAATAGCATTAATAATAGCATTATTAGCATTAATAATAGCATTAATAACATTATTAATAGCATATAATAGCATTATTATTAGCATTAATAGCATTAATAGCATTATTATTAGCATTAATAGCATTAATAATACATTAATAGGATAATAATATTAGCATTAATAGCATTAATAGCATAATTAATAGCAATTAATAGATTAATAGCATTATTAATATGCATTAATAAATTAGCATTAATAATTATTAGCATTAATAGCATTATAATAGATGAATAATATTAGCATTAATAACATAATTAATAGCATTAATTAGCATTATTAATAGCATTAATAACATTATTAATTAGCATTAATAGCATTAATAATAAGCATTATTAGCATTAATAAATAGCATTAATAACATTTAATTAATAGCATTAATAGCATTATTAAATTTAAAGCATTTAATAGCTAAATATAATAGCATTATTATTAGCATTAATAGCATTAATTAATACCATGAATAGAATAAATATTAGCATTAATAGCATTAATAGCATAATTAATAGCATTAATAGCATTATTAATAGCATTATATAGCATTATTATTAGCATTAATAGCATTTAATAGGATAAATATTAGCATTAATAGCATAATTAATAGCATTAATAGCATTATTAATAGCATTAATAACATTATTATTAGCATTAATAGCATTAATAATAGCATTATTAGCATTAATAATAGCATTAATAACATTATTAATAGCATTAATAGCATTATTATTAGCATTAATAGCATTAATAGGATAAATATTAGCATTAATAGCATAATTAATAGCATTAATAGCATAATTAATAGCATTAATAGCATTATTAATAGCATTAATAAACATTATTATTAGCATTAATAGCATTAATAATAGCATTATTAGCATTAATAATAGCATTAATAACATTATTATTAGCATTAATAGCATAATTATTAGCATTAATAGAATTATTATTAGCAGTAATATCATTATTATTAGCATTTTATTTTTTAATTATTATTTTTTATTAAATTATTTATTATTTTTTATTTATTTTTTTATTATATTTTAATTATTTTTTTTATTATTAAATTTATTATTTAGGCTGAGACCCAGTTCTCTTCAGGTCCGCTGAAAGGGCTGATATAATTAGCATATATTTAATTTTTTTTATTATTATTTTTATTTAATTATTTAATATTTTTAATTTATTTTTTTATTATTTTTTAATTATTTTTAAATTATTTTTTATATTATTTAATTCATTTATTTTTTTAAGTGAGAGTGAGAGACAGTTCTCATTCAGGTCCTCATTTTTTTTTTTTTTTTAATTATTATTTTTATTTAATTATTTAATATTTTTTATTTATTTTTTTATTATTTTTTAATTATTTTTAAATTATTTTTTTTATTATTTAATTTATTTATTTTTTTAAGTGAGAGTGAGACACAGTTCTCATTCAGGTCCGCATTTTTTTTTTTTTTTAATTATTATTTTTATTTAATTATTTAATATTTTTTATTTATTTTTTTATTATTTTTTAATTATTTTTAAATTATTTTTTTATTATTTAATTTATTTATTTTTTTAAGTGAGAGTGAGACACAGTTCTCATTCAGGTCCGCATTTTTTTTTTTTAATTATTATTTTTATTTAATTATTTAATATTTTTTATTTATTTTTTTATTATTTTTTAATTATTTTTAAATTATTTTTTTATTATTTAATTTATTTATTTTTTTAAGTCAGAGTGAGACGCAGTTCTCATTCAGGTCCGCCTTTTTTTTTCCCCATTGACATACATTACCGGTGTGTCGGCGATTTTATGGCCGGCCACCTGGTTCTATTTGTCGGCCCTAAAATCGCGGACACACCGCTAATGCATGTCTATGGGCAGTCAGCTCGAATTCTGAATGGTCGGCGTTCAATCCGAAATCGGGCTGACTGCCCATAGAGATGCATTAGCGGTGTGTCCGCGATTTTAGGGCCGACAAATAGAACCAGGTGGGCGGCCATAAAATCGCCGACACACCGGTAATGTATGTCAATGGGGAAAAAAAGGCGGACCTGAATGAGAACTGCGTCTCAGTTTTGAGGGGCTCTTCTGATTGGCTGAGGGCAGTATACAGCGACCAATCAGAAGAGGGCCTCAGATCTCATTAAGGTAGAATGGGGGATTTTTCGTCCATTCTATCTTAATGAGAAGGAAGAGGACGTCGGAGGTGGAAGTTAGCGAAAAGAAGACAGAAGATCCCCGGGGCCGGACGAAGAGGCGGAGATGGCAGAAAGAAGAGAGAAGACCCCCGGGGCCGGAGGAAGAGGACGGCTGGCCGGACGGAGGATCAGATGACAAAGAAGACATGTAAGTATGTGCGGACATGGGGGGGCTGTGTGGACATTAGTGGGGGTTGTGTTTTTTGCGGGGTGGGCTGTGCGGACATGGGGTCGGGCTGTGCGGACATGGGGTCGGGCTGTGCGGACATAGGGGTCGGGCTGTGCGGACATAGGGGTCGGGCTGTGCGGACATAGGGGTCGGGCTGTGCGGACATAGGGGTCGGGCTGTGCGGACATAGGGGCGGGCTGTGCGGACATAGGGGCGGGCTGTGCGGACATAGGGGGCGGGCTGTGCGGACATAGGGGGCGGGCTGTGCGGACATAGGGGGCGGGCTGTGCGGACATAGGGGGCGGGCTGTGCGGACATAGGGGCGGGGGGTGGCGAATTGTGGGTAGCGGGGAGCGGAGGCGGCAGTGCCGCCTCCGCTCCATGGCCCCCGGGTAGCGATTTGCGGCTCAGGCAGCGACTCGCAATGGCCTCGCGGCCATTGCTCGCGCTACCTGAGCGGTAAATCGCTAAGGTTGTAGCCGAGCCTGTGGATCGATTTTGGGCCAGCGGCTCGCAATGGCCGCTTCGCGGCCATTGCTCGCCCTGAGCCAGCGACTCGCAATGGCCTCGCGGCCATTGCTCGCGCAGCATTGGGCGCTTCGCGCCCAATGTTGAATTCGTATCCACATGACGACATCGGAAAGTGCGCGCGAAGGGGCGCTTTTCCGATTCGCGATTATATAATAGATTATCTATAATATAAAGCCCGAAGCCACTTCCGGCCAAATCCAAAGCCACTTCCGTAGTGTTGTGGTGGGATATTTGGCCAGCTCCACCCGCACAGGGTGGACCAAGATGGCTGCCCTATGCGGGAGGATCGCGGCAAGTCTCTCTCTCTCTCTTCCACACACACGTACACCCATGACAGAACACTATCATACCCCTCTCCCACATCCACACACACTCACACACACACTCACTCATACTCTCATGCAGACTACCAGTCTCCAGTATACTTACCCCACCGCCGTCCCGGTGCGCCACTCCTGCTTGGCCCCGCCAACCTCGTGACAGGCTCCGCCCACCTCGTGGGGCTCCCCCCACGCTCCACCCACCTCACGGGGCTCCTGCCATGGCTCCGCCCACCCCCGGGGCTCCCGGTATGACTCCGCCCACCTCACGGGGCTCCCGCCATGGCTCCTCCCACCTCGCGGGGCTCCCGCCATGGCTCTGCCCACCTTCCCGAGGCTCCCACCATGGCTCCGCCCACCTCGCCCCACTCCCGCCTGGCTCTGCCCACCTCGCCTGCGCTGACCACAGAGCCGCCGTCGTCCGCTGACCACAGAGCCGCCGTCCTCTGCTGACCACAGAGCAGCCGTCCTCTGCTGACACAGAGCCGCCGTCGTCTGCTGACCACAGAGCCGCCGTCGTCCGCTGACCACAGAGCCGCCGTCGTCTGCTGACCACAGAGCCCCCATCGTCTGCTGACCACAGAGCCGCCGTCGTCTGCTGACCACAGAGCCGCCGTCGTCTGCTGACCACAGAGCCGCCGTCGTCTGCTCACCACAGAGCCGCCGTCGTCTGCTGACCACAGAGCCGCCGTCCTCTGCTGACCACAGACCCGCCATCCTCTGCTGACCACAGAGCCTCCTTCCTGCGCTGACCACAGAGCCTCCTTCCTGCGCTGACCACAGACTCGCCGTCCTCTGCTGACCACAGAGCCTCCTTCCAGCGCTGACCACTCTGCCTCCTTCCTGCGCTCACCACTCTGCCTCCATCCTGCGCTGACCACTCTGCCTCCATCCTGAGCTGACCACTCTGCCTCCATCCTGCGCTGACCACTAAGCCTCCATCCTGTGAGCCACCGCACTGTGCAAACCACTAAGCCTTCATACCGTGAAAACCACTTAGCCATCAAATACACTGCTAACCACTGAGCCACCATATACACTGAAAACCACTGAGCCACCATATACACTGAAAACCACTGAGCCATCATACTGTGCTAACCACTGAGCCATCATACTCTGCAAACCACTAAGCCTTCACACCGTGAAAACCACTCAGCCATCAAATACACTGCTAACCACTGAGCCACCATATACAGTGCTAACCACTGAGCCACCGTATACAGTGCCAACCACTGAGCCACCATATACAGTGCTAACCACTGAGCCACCATATACAGTGCCAACCACTGAGCCAGCGTATACAGTGCTAACCACTGAGCCACCGTATACAGTGCTAACCACTGAGCCACCGTATACAGTGCTAACCACTGAGCCACCGTATACAGTGCCAACCACTGAGCCACCTTATACAGTGCTAACCACTGAGCCACCGTATACAGTGCCAACCACTGAACCACCGTATACAGTGCTAACCACTGAGCCACCATATACAGTGCTAACCATTAAGCCACCATATACAGTGCTAACCACTGAGCCACCATATACAGTGCCAACCACTGAGCCACCGTATACAGTGCTAACCACTGAGCCACCATATACAGTGCTAACCACTAAGCCACCATATACAGTGCCAACCACTGAGCCACCATATACAGTGCTAACCACTGAGCCACCATATACAGTGCTAACCACTGAGCCACCGTATACAGTGCTAACCACTGACCCACCATATACAGTGCTAACCACTGAGCCACCGTATACAGTGCTAACCACTGAGCCACCATATACAGTGCCAACCACTGAGCCACCGTATACAGTGCTAACCACTGACCCACCATATACAGTGCTAACCACTGAGCCACCGTATACAGTGCTAACCACTGAGCCACCGTATACAGTGCCAACCACTGAGCCACCGTATACAGTGCTAACCACTGAGCCACCATATACAGTGCTAACCACTAAACCACCATATACAGTGCCAACCACTGAGCCACCGTATACTCTGCTACCCACTGAGCCACCATATACAGTGCTAACCACTGAGCCACCGTATACAGTGCTAACCACTGACCCACCATATACAGTGCTAACCACTGAGCCACCGTATACAGTGCTAACCACTGAGCCACCGTATACAGTGCTAACCACTGAGCCACCATATACAGTGCTAACCACTGAGCCACCATATACAGTGCTAACCACTGAGCCACCGTATACAGTGCTAACCACTGAGCCACCATATACAGTGCCAACCACTGAGCCACCGTATACAGTGCTAACCACTGAGCCACCATATACAGTGCTAACCACTGAGTCACCATATACAGTGCTAACCACTGAGCCACCGTGTACAGTGCTAACCACTGAGCCACCATACAGTGCTAACCACTGAGCCACTATATACAGTGCTAACCACTGAGCCACCGTATACAGTGCTAACCACTGAGCCACCGTGTACAGTGCTAACCACTGAGCCACCATACAGTGCTAACCACTGAGCCACTATATACAGTGCTAACCACTGAGCCACCGTATACAGTGCTAACCACTGAGCCACCGTATACAGTGCTAACCACTGAGCCACCGTATACAGTGCTAACCACTGAGCCACCGTATACTCTGCTACCCACTGAGCCACCTGTATACACACAATTAATTTCACCGCACTCCCCTAACTATTAGTAAATAAACTATATATGGATTCTAGACTACCCAATTCTTTAGAATCGGGCCGCCATCTAGTATAAAATAATCAGCACCCATAAAGCAAATTGCAGTTTCTGCACACAAGAGCTTGTGTCATTGGCTGGGTATATCACATGTCCTTTGTATATAAGAACTAGCCATTTCTACTTGTTGCCATTTTCTCAGTGTTGGAACTCGGTGACAGTCCTGCTGCTGCAGTGTCAACACTGCTACTACTGTGTGCGTTATTTAGATAGATAGCTAGCTAACGATTTTATTTCTTTATAAATAGAGAGATAGATAGTAATGTAACGAAATGGACTCCTTCAATATAGAACATATGATGATTTCTTTTGTAACCCAGACCGTATAGTATATTGGCTTGTAAACTTGTAATGGCCAAGGACAATTTCCTACAGTATTTTCATAGATTACTGTGGTTTAAGTTTATCATGGTAATGTAATTATCTAACTTGTTGGTCATAGAAGGCCAGAGAACTTAATTATGCTAATCGTCCTTTGTCTATTACCCTGTGAATGTTGATTCTATGTACATGGCTCCAGCAACTATTGTGTTAATGTCATGGTTTGCAGACTGAATGTCTCCTACTAACATTCCATTGTAAGGACTATGTCAATCAGTATGTCAGTCTACCTTGTCAGGAGTACAATACTACTAAAATATGTTAAATGAGGCTTGGGGTTCAGCCAATGAAAAGACAGTGTTATTGCACCAATTGTGATGTCCCCAATATCCCACAATGAGGGCTGAGGGTATATAAGGAGGACTGTTCACTTTGACCAGCAGATTGGAGATTGAAGATTGGATACAGGCAGCTCCGGTCCGATTAGCAAGCCATAACCCCAGGCCTAGGCATTTCGGTGCCGACCAAGGGGACCAGAACACGGACTATAGAACCACAAGGACTTCCGCATCAGATTATCAGATTTGGCTGTGATAAAGACTGCTTAAGGACAAGGAAGCAACCCAGGTTGGGACGATACAGTCACCTGGCTACAGACTTTGCTGTGCTACATTCTAAACCCTGGTGAGCCAGTGGAAGGGTGAGACTCTGTTGGTTATGCGTTATATGCTGTTAACTGTTTGGGGATCCAATAAAGCCTTAATAGTAGTGTTCCGCCCACGGTTAAGGAGCTCGGGCGTTCAGTTGGGGATGAGCCCTGGTCCACGTTGTCTTTGTAAAGGCGGCTGGGCCTGCCGTCGAGAGCACCCACTGACCCCCCGGGTCTCCACAAGTAAGTTTAGTAACTACTTCCAAAAACAGTCCTTATTAGGGCTTAGTACCAGTTTTTAGCATCTTCCCTGTGGTAAAATGGTGTTTGTGTGACCAGCTGCACCAATCCTGTTCTTAAAACTATTTAGTGCCACACATGGCAACATCCAGGCATACACACCTTTTGCCTAGTACCAGTGTTTGGCAAGTCAGCTGTGATACAGTGATCTGTGTGTGATCATGTTCACCAGTCCTGTCCTAAAAACCATTTAATGCCAAATGTGGCAACATCCAGGCACCCACACATTTTTTCCTAGTACCTATGTTAGGCAAATCTAGTCTGCTGAATTCACATCGCTAGATTTTTTGGGCATACAACAACTAAATTGCAAATCTGTTACCATGAAATATGAATGGTAAAAGCCGTGGTCAATTGTGGAAAGGAGAATAGCCATAATGGTAAGTGGAAAATGCTTGCTGTCCATGGGGTAGGTTGAAAAGTAACCATAAGTTATCAACAAACACTTGCTTCTAGGCAAAGAAAAATGTTAACTTCTCTTAGTGAACAGTCTGGTATCAACCATATCTTAGGCAGCAGCACATCGCTATGACTTGTAGATAAGGCCCAAAAACAACAGGTGGTACAATGAATATCAAGCACTCCATCAAATGGCCTCTTCTCCACCTCAACTTAAACAGCACACACAGTGCAGTCCTCACAGGCGTCACCCAAATCTGACTTATTTCCTCACATGTAACAAGTCACCAGCCGCCCTACTGACTGTGGGTCAACACAGATGGCCTAGCCTGCAGAGCTGGTCATGCTTACTATAGCCTGGGAATCAGAGGTCAGCTCCCAAAGAGTCTTGTGCTCAGTGCAGGAAGAGGATAGTTCTGAGGGTGAGTAAAGTGTCAACATGGGGTGATGAGGTGAGTAAAGTGACAAAAAAAGAAGCTGATGAGATTCGGTTGGGGCTTCTTGGACAGAGACAATAGTGCTGCAAGCACATCAACAACTGCTTCTTCAGGCACAGACCCGGGCTCTGTGCTGAAGCTGTGGCGCTCTGCAGTTTGCATGGACGCTAAGCCTTGCCTAGCCTGGTCTTTTTTACAGATCGCGAAGGATGACCGAACTCATGTTATCTGCCAAATATGTAAGCAAACTCTGCGTATAGGCAAAAAAATCAATAAATATTACTACTTCGTGCATCAACCATCACATGGACATGCAGTTTATGATACAGTGGGAAGCTCAACATGCTAAAATGCGGCCTAGCAGGCCTGGACCAAGCACTGACTGACTCATCAGGCGCATCTGTGGCTTCTTCATCTTCTGTGATTGTGCGGACTGTTGTAAGACAGACCTTCAGCTGCTCAACATGCACCTCTTTACCCACAAAAGCCATTGTGATTGACAGGTCTTCACCTGTTTTGGAAGGGGATACAATCGCTGGTATTGAGCACTGTCAGACATCAAGAGCACCACTTCTTCATGAAAGCAACTAAACTTCTCTGCCTGTACCTCCCTCAGTCCAATAGTTTGTCTGGTACACCCAACTCTACCCTGTCTTAGTACAGCATCACATCCAGCCCTCAGTCCGGGAGATGTGGTCAAGTAAAAGCCATTTCCTCCTACCCATGCCAAAGCTAAGAGCTTAAATTTCACCATCTCCAAGCTGTAAGCTGCGGAAATGCTGCCTTTCTGCCTGGTGGATACAATACACTACAGAAGTATTTCGGCCTGACGGATAACCACTTGATATGCAATGTGCTGACATTATGGAATTCCAATCTGCACATGTTGCAGAGACTGTGGCAGAAGCAATGAGTCCTGGTGCAGTATGTCATGATGTATAACCTGGGCCAACAAAATCCTTAGGTGGGGAAAATCACACTGCTGCAGTGGTCACAGATCAAGGACCTATGCATCCTTCTGTACAATTTTTAAATGGCAACTAAGTATCTTAGAGCTGACAATGCCATTATCAGCATGAAAATTTCGGATTCTGGTAATCTATATGCTGGAGCACACCTTGAACAGCATGCGGAGTTAGGTGGTCGTCCAAGAGGAAGAGGAGGAAGTAAAGGAGGAGGCATAAGCGCAAGGGATAACAAGATTTGAAAGGTCCGGACTGTCGACAGCAGAGAGGCGGTTTGCATGGGAGGGATCAACGAGGGCTCATGATAGCAGCAAATAGTTGATCAAGGTGCAGGAGGCGAGGAAGAAATGGAGAAGGAAAAGGCAATGTTCACTGAAGACTCAGCAGATGAGGGAGATCTTAGTCACGTTTTTGTTGTGCGAGGTTGGTGGGGAGACAGCGGAGAAAGCAAGCAGGAATGTCAACCTGCCACCAACAGCACAACAAGGACTTGGGCCTCATGGAGTGCCTTCTTACTGCACTATCTGTAACATGACCTGCTGATTGTTAGGATTTCAAGTAATGCCAACTACTGGGTTGCCCCACAGTTATATCCCCAGTACAAAAGAAAATTTGCCCAAATGTTTCCCTCCCTGAAAAGGGATGCACGCATGCAGGAGTATCAAAAGAAGTATTTCAGCAATCTGAGTACAGTTTTTAGCCACAAAACCAGTGGCAGGCATAGTGCACATTACATTTCTACAATTCCAACCCAGGATGATTAGATTGTGAGCCCCGACAGAAAACATTATTACTGATGAATGTAAAAGCGCTATGGAATAAATAGCGCTATGTAAGTGAATTAATATTATTATTTTTACAAAGAAGCACTCCTATAAATATTTATGTACCGTATATACTCGCGTATAAGCCGAGTTTTTCAGCCCAAAAATTGGGCTGAAAAGTACCCCCCTCGGCTTATACGCGAGTCAGTGCTGTATACCGATGTATACATCGGTACATACCGATGTATACATCGGTATACAGCAGCCCCCGTAATCCAGGGCCCCCCCAGCCTGACTCCGGTCACCTGTAAAGGAAACTATACTTATCACTGCCCGCTGTCCGCGCCCGCTCGCAGCTGCCGACCGCGATCCTCCATCTTGCGTCTTCTTCCTGTTTCTGTGCTCGTCGCAGGGAATGACGTCATTCCCTGCGACGAGCACAGGAAACAGGAAGAAGACGCAAGATGGAGGATGGCGGTCGGCAGCTGCGAGCGGGCGCGGACAGTGATAAGTATAGTTTCCTTTACAGGTGACCGGAGTCAGGCTGGGGGGGCCCTGGATTACGGGGGCTGCTGTATACTACCGCTGGGGCTGCAATATACTACCGCTGGGCTGCAATATACTACCACTGGGGCTGTATACACCACTGGGGCTGCAATATACTACCACTGGGGCTGTATACACCACTGGGGCTTCAATATACTACCACTGGGGCTGTATACTACCGCTGGGCTGCAATATACTACCACTTGGGCTGTATACACCACTGGGGCTGCAATATACTACCACTGGGGCTGTATACACCACTGGGGCTGCAATATACTACCACTGGGGCTGTATACACCACTGGGGCTGTATATACTACTGGGGCTGCCTGTATACTACCACTGGGGCTGTATATACTACTGGGGCTGCCTGTATACTACTGGGGCTGCCTGTATACTACCACTGGGGCTGTATATACTACTGGGGCTGCCTGTATACTACTGGGGCTGCCTGTATACTACCACTGGGGCTGTATATACTACTGGGGCTGCTGCTGTATACTACCACTGGGGCTGCTGTATACTACCACTGGGGCTGTATACACCACTGGGGCTGCAATATACTACCACTGGGGCTGTATACACCACTGGGGCTGTATATACTACTGGGACTGCCTGTATACTACCACTGGGGCTGTATATACTACTGGGGCTGCCTGTATACTACTGGAGCTGCCTGTATACTACCACTGGGGCTGCTATATACTACTGGGGCTGCCTGTATACTACTGGGGCTGCCTGTATACTACCACTGGGGCTGTATATACTACTGGGGCTGCTGCTGTATACTACCACTGGGGCTGCTGTATACTACCACTGGGGCTGCTGTATACTACCACTGGGGCTGCTGGGGCTCCTATATACTACCACTGGGGCGGCTGTATACTACCACTGGGGCTGCTGGGGATGCTACATACTACCACTGGGCTGCTGTATACTACCACTGGGGAGGCCTGTATACCACTGGGGGGGCCTGTATACCACACTGCTGGGGGCTGTATACCTGTGCTGGGGTCCACCCTCGGCTTATACACGAGTCAATAGGTTTTTCCAGATTTTTGGGGCAAAAGTAGGGGGGTCGGCTTATACACGGGTCGGCTTATACACGAGTATATACGGTAATTAAATGTGTCTATATATGTATAATGTGTAGTGTCCAGTAAGTGTATTAATATACTCACCTAACGCCGGAGTCACACTGGCATGTGATTCAAATAAGTGCAATAAAAACATCATTATCATATAAACAATAGTGATGAGCGAGCATGCTTGCCAGTACTCGGTGCTCGTCCGAGCATCTCAGTACTTGAGATGCTCAGAGCTTGCTGGGTACTGGAGAGATGCTCTGGCTCATACTCGGGTCCAATTCCCTGCATGTTAGCGCTCTGTATGGAGCCAGCCCACATGCAGGGATTGGCTGCCTCACACTGCAATGCCACAGCCATGTTGGTTGTGGCATTAGTGATTGCCTGGCCGCACAGCTTCATAAGGTCTAGAAGTATATCAGACCTGACCGCCTGTGCTCGAGACGGCAACTGGCGAACAAACCGCTGATCTGACAGCTGTTCAAATTTCCCGTGCCGACAACAATAGGTGACGTCGGCGTGGGACATTTAAATAGCTGTCCGACCAGCTGTGTTTAAATTTCCAGCGGGAGATCAGCAGTGCCCGTCACCGACTGATCTCCGATGGTGTCAGCGCGGGAGATTTAAACACAGCTGATTTGAGCTATGGTATTTAAATGCCCCGCGCCGACACCATTTGGTGATGTCGGTGCTGAAGAATTAAACAGCTGTTAAACCAGCTGTGTTTAAATCTCCTGCGCAGACACCATCGGGAGATCAGTGGCGCCTGTCACCGGGAGATCAGTGCCTGCCGTCGCCGAGACATCAGCGGCGCCCGACGCCCATCTCCCAGCGACGGGCGTCACTGATGTCTCAGCGGCTAGCGCCACTCATCTCTGGCGGTAGCACCTGCTGATCTCCCAGCAGTTTCTGCACGGGAGATTTAAACACAGCTGATCTGACAGCTATGTAAATGTCCCGTGCCGACACAAATAGGTGATGTCGGAACAGGAATTTTGAACAGCTGTCAAACCAGCTGTGTTTAAATTTCCCACACGGACACCGCCGGAAAATCAGCGGCTGTCACTGCTGGGACATCAGTGGCGCAGTGATGACAGCGTGGGAGATTTAAACAAGCTATTCTGACAGTTGATTCAGGTCCTTGAACCTGGTATTGATCATCTCATCAGTTTGCCGGTCAGCAACTGATGAGATGATATTGGATCTGGAGTGGACCCTCAAGCCTGGACTATGTCGGAGGGGGGGGTGGTTTAAATAAAGATTTAGTCACTAATTGTGTTTGTGTTTTCTTTCTAATAAAAATATTTTCTCTGTGTTGTTTTTTATCTGATTACTAGAAATTCATGGTGGCCATGTCTAATATTGGCGAGACCACATGAATTTCGGGCTTAGGGCCAGCTGATAATGCAAAGCTGGCCCTAACCCCATTATTACCCAGCGAGCCACCCGTCACCAGGGTCGTTGGAACAGTTGGATTCGGCGCCAGAACATGGCACTTCTTTGAACGCGCCATTTTCTGATGACTGCAATTTGCAGCAGGGGAGCCCAGAAAGCTTGGGCTAACCTGCGCTGCGTATTCCAGCCCCCAGTTGCCTAGTTGCACCTGGCGGGACTCAAAAATAGGGCGAAGCCCACATCATTTTTTTAAATTATGTCATGAAATTCATGAATTAAAAAAAGGGTTTCCCTAAACACTCTGTGCATAATTATTAGGCAAGTTGTATTTTAGAGGATTATTTTTATTATTGATCAACAACTATGTTTTCAATTAACACAAAAAACTCATAAATATCAAAGCTTAATATTTTTGTTTTTTTTTAGATTTGGCTATCTTAGAAGGATATCTGTTTGTGCAGGTAACTATTACTGTGCAGATTTATTAGGCAACTTAATAAAAACCAAATATATTCCCATCTCACTTGTTTATTTTCACCAGGTAAACTGATATAACTGCACAAAATTTAGAAAAAAACATTTCTGACATGCAAAAACAAAACACAAAAAAATTAGGGATCAATATAGCCACCTTTCTTTATGATGACACTCAACAGCCTTCCATCCATAGAATCTGTCAGTTACTTGATCTGTTTATGATCAACATTGCGTGCAGCAGCCACCACAGCCTCCCAGACACTGTTCCGAGAGGTGTACTGTTTTCCCTCCCTGTAGATCTCACATTTTAGGAGGGACCACAGGTTCTCTATAAGTTCAGATCAGGTGAACAAGGGACCCATGTCATTATTTTTTCTTCTTTTAGACCTTTACTGGCCAGCCATGCTGTGGAGTAGTTGGATGTAGCATTGTCTTGTATGAAAATCGCGTTTTTCTTGAACGATACCTGACTTATCCTGTACTACTGCTTGAAGAAGTTGTCTTCCAGAAACTGGCAGTAGGTCCGAGAGTTGAGCTTCACTCCATCCTCAACCCGAAAAGGTCCCACAAGTTCATCTTTGATGATACTAGCCCATACCAGTACCCCACATTCGACCCAGTCACAGAAGAACAAGTCTCCAGGCTCCTTTCTTCCTCTCGTCCCACCACATGCACCGCTGACCCAATCCCCTCACACCTACTCCAGTCTCTCTCTCCAGTGGTCATCACTCACCTAACCAAAATCTTCAATCTCACCCTCTATTCTGGCATCTTCTCCTCCTCTTTCAAACATTCGATCATTACTCCATTATTAAAGAAAACTTCTCTCGACCAACCCTGCACAAATAACTACAGAGCAGTCTCCAATCTCCCTTTCATCTCTAAACTCCTGGAGCGCTTGGTCTACTCCTGCCTCACCCATTACCTTTCCACTCACTCTCTTTTAGACCCATTACAGTCTGGTTTCCGCCCCCTACATTCTACAGAAACTACCCTCAACAAAGTGACCGATGACGTTCTGACAGCAAAACATAATGGTGACTACTCTCTTCTTATTCTCCCGCTCCGAATAGGTGATGTCAGCGCGGAGATTTAAACAGCTCTCAGATCAGCTGTGTTTAAATAGCCCGCGCTGTCATCAGCTGTTTGGTGTTGTCACGGGGGATTGAAACAAACCTGATGACGCTGTGTGGCCAGTCAATCACTGTAATGCCACAACCAACAATGCTGTGGCGTACAGTGTGTGGCAGCCAATCCCTGCATATGGGCTGGCTCTGTAAAGAGCACCAACATGCAGGGAGGTGGACCCGAGCATGAGCCCGAGGATCTCGCTGGTACTCGACGAGCTCCGAGCATCCCGAGTGCTGAGGTGCTCAGGCGAGCACCGAGTACTGGCGAGCATGCTCGCTCATCCCTAATATTTATATCTCTTTTTTACCATCTTTGAACTTACTCATTAATGGTGTTGTCAACTGTTATTGTGTTCTCTAAGCTTGCCTCCTGGAGTGCACTTTGTCTACTAGAGGCTATAATTTCCTGCTCATCACTGCATACTTGAATAGTACTTAGGGAGGCAATGGGTCTACTGGTTTTGTACTTAGTATATTGTATTCAATTGATACCTGTTGTCTAGTTGAGCATACTGCATATTATGGGCATTTTCAATAGTCTCATTTAAGATCCAGGCAATTGTAAGTCTTGTATATATCATGACAAGGGTGATCGTCTTTAGTCCCAATATACATTTGATATGATATAATTTTGCTGTGGGTATTTGTTATTTGCGGTGTGCTGTATTCACACATTTTAATTGTTTTTATCAAATTTTTTGGATGTATTTAAAAATGTGTTTTTTTTAAGTTTTGAATAAATATTCATAAATCTTTGACTCTTGCATCTGATCTCAGTCCTTCCACACATTCTTTTTCTCTCTTTAGACCAGTTTACCAATGCCCATTTAACTAGGACAGTATCTACAAATCGGGCTGAGAGGGACTATGTGTCTATTGACCACATATGTCGCTCAGCTATGTGGTCAACGCCGATGACTTTCTTTAAATACTATAGAGTAGAGGCTTCTTCTGCTCTATCTACCACTTTTGCCAGATCTATTCTGGACTTGGTTTCAAACTCTTCCTAAATAATTTTTTGCTAAATCCCATATTGTGCTGCTGTGGATGAAGAGGAAGATTGGATTACTATTTAATCTGTTTCCTCCAGTCAAACAGCAGCACAAGGTTCCCATCCTATGAATTATGTGTTCTCTTTGTGGTGTTATTAAACTGATGCTGGGAGACTTCTACCTTATATCCTGGAGAGACGAGGGATGGGACCAATAAAACCTATTAAAAATTCCACTTTGTCCTGCTGGTACACAGGAGCATGGTAACCCCATATTGTACTGCTATTGGACTAGGGGAAAACAGATTAACATAATAATCCAATTTTATTACATCTATGCCGAAACATAATGAAACAAATATATTCAAATTAAAACAATCACAATAAAAGAATGCAATAAAACTTTGAACTAAAAAAGGGAACAAAATACTTTTCACCTTAAAAAATATGGACACAAAAATAAATTATTTAATATAAAACACATTTTATTGCACATACATGTCTAATAAACATTTAATAAAAAATACTTATGTTGAAAAAAATATATTTTCTTCCAATAGTATATTTACTATTAGACAACTTTATTACCAGATGATAAACTTTCTTGTAAAACAGCGCAATCTTCTAAACCAAATGATGACATAATCTAATTCTATAACTTTATTTATTGACTTTTGCAATAAATCTTTATACTTAATGCAAAAATATGGATTTCCATGAAAGCTAGTAATAATGTAAACTTTCTATCATGACTAGTAGCTCGCTAGTTCTCTATCACTCATTAGAAGAGTAGTGGTTTCCTTAAATTTGCTGTAGCATTAACTATGTAAATATATGCAACTCTCATTGACTGTAAATAGGAAACAGGGGATCAGTGCTTACAGATTCTGAGCAGAGATTCTCTGGAACTTTTCAGACCAGACATGAAGACTTTCCTGTGGTTACATTGTGCTGTGCTGTCTCTACAATGTAGGCCTTCTTTAATTATCTCTAGGAAATTATAAAAAAAATTAACATTTTGAGACTAAAAATGTATCTTTTTATTTTTTCAGATGTCACTTCCCAAATCTCTATGGAGGAGTCTGGTCCTGGGATTGTGAGACCATCAGAGACTCTGGACCTGACCTGTAAAGTGACCGGTGCCTCCCTCACCGACAGCTCTAACATGTATGGTGTAGCTTGGGTCAGACAACTTGGAGGAAAACGACTGGAGTGGATAGGGGAAATATTTCACTCTAATAGTGCATCTTATGCCCCGTCTCTTCAGGGACGTATGACTCTAACAAGAGACACAAATATAGGAGTAGTTTATTGTAAACTCACTGGAGTGAAACCTGAGGAATCTGGAACATATTATTGTGCTAGATACTCACAGTGTAACAGATAGACTGAGACCATGTACAGAAACTGATTTACTAGAAGTCATATATAATAAATCTGAGATATATATAGAGAGAGTCATATATAATAAATAATGAGATTCTTGTTTATTATCCCTGTGAGTCATGCTCACATTTAATTGACAAGAATCACACACAATAGAGTAATGGGTGATGGGTGGTACTTTATTATTTTTTTTTAATTTGACGGTTAATAAACAGAGATGGCAGGATTATTTGAAAATTTTAATTTCTGTCTTTGCCGAATGTTCACCAAGAGTTGATTCATCAACAGCACAGTACATCTCTCTAAAACAGTGGGCAGCCGGCCTGGAGATGTGTGGCTGGTTTGTCTGCGCAGGTGCCACAGTAGAAGCATCATAGTAGAGAATTATGCTGAAGCAGGCAAACAGAGATCTGGTCTTTTATGGTCCACAATGACAGCCGTGGCAGCAGCATAGCACTGTAAAACACAGTGGCAGGTAGCAAGGGGATGTGCGACTGGGGTGGCAATGCAATAGAAGTGGCAGTAGCTGCAATGTAGAGAATTAAGACAGGGTAAGCAATGAGCTGTATGTATGACAGTGGAGGTCCTGAGGCACTACTACCCTAAGCATGACATAATGGACATGGAGTAGATGCTCGACTGAGTGTGGGCCATTAGCACTAGTAGCAGGCAGATGGTAAGGCTGATTGAACCATTGACATCAGCCGGAGGTGAATGGAAATTGACAATGATACTGCGCGTGCCTGATGTACTTTGACAAATGTAAGATTTTCCATGCTTGTGTAATACAACCTTGTTCAAACATCTCACTTCTTTCCACTGTTCAATCTGCTGATCCAGAAGTCCCTGGGATTGAAGGGAATGAGAGCATCTGATGGAAAAACACAATACAGTCTGGTAAGACTGGCTTCACATTGCGTTTTTGGGCTCTCTGTGGGGATCCGTGTGTTGTCAGGATCCCCACGGACAGCCACGGATCCACATGGATCCCTGCAATAAGATGGCAAATAGCCATCCGATCCAATTCTATGCAGGATCCGTGTGGATCCTGTTCTTCCTGCCTGTTCCTGTCTGTCCTTGCTTCTTCTCTATCTGTCCCTGTCTGTCCCTCTTCTATCTCTGCTCTCCCTCTTCTCTATCCTCCCCCCTGTCCTCTCCCCCTCCAGTATGTAAAAAAATAAAAAAAACTCCTCCCTGAGGATACATTACCTTCCGACGGCTTCATGCGACAGTCAGTATCTGGTGGCTGAAGGACCTGTGATGATGTCACAGAGCTGGTCACCTGACACGTCAGCTGACCGGCTCTCTGACATCACCACAGGCACTTCTGCAAAGATGGTGATAGTCCATGAAGGCGCCGGACTCTCATTGAGGGATTTTTTTATATATTTTAACAAACAGAGGGAATAGAATACGAAAAAGAATAGGGAATAAGACAGGGAAGAGGTTAGAATAGCGTCGGGACAGTATAGAATAGCGGGGGACAGGATAGAGAAGTGGAGGGGAGGAAGATGCAGGGAGGCAGGATGAGGGAGGACAGGGACCACGGAGCCGACATCGGATCCGAGGTCAACTCGGATCCGATGTCCATATGCTCCCATGTCATCGGGGGTCCGATCAGCTCAGATCCGATGCTGTCCGATTTCATTCTCGGACACAAAATCGCAGCAGGCTACGATTTTGTGTCCGTGCTTAAATCGGACAGGATCGGATGGTGCCAAAATCAGATGGCAAAAGGCCCACATCCAATCTGATCTGAACCCCATAGGGATACATGGGATCTGATTTTGGATCCGAGTGTATCTGTTTTGAAATGGATACACTCATATGCCTCAAAAACGCACCTGGTTGTTATAGGCATTGAAGCTCTGCTTGCTGATGTGCATCTGTTTATACAGTGTATATTATAACTGGTGCTGTTGCTGCCTTGGTTAATTTTGTTAAAGAAAATTGCACTTATGGAATTAAAATATTTTTAGTATTATAGAAAATGTAGCCCTTTCTGACAATTTATCCCTATTTTACCTTTAGGGGAATCTGCAGGAAGCACATAGTGGTCATTTGTCAATCATACATTGTGAAACAATAGACTCACAGTATTATGGAAAACAGATTTTATTGGTAATACATCCCCTCACCTGCCCTACAATTTCTTAACAGTTTTGTAAAGAAAAAAAAAAAAATTAATTAAAGAATATTATTTCAGTCTTGATCACGGAAGTAAAAAAAAGATTGTTTTATTATTTTTAACAATTCAGCTATTTCTAACAATTTTCCCCTTTCTAATGTGCCTTTACAGGCACGCTCCACTCATGTAAAATTTTACATTGTTTCTTGGCACACAATAGAATAACTGGTGGTGTAATGGAGGTAGAGTTGGATCTGTACAGTAAATGAGGATGATGGGGTTAATGATACCAACAAGGTAATACTATCAGACTGGTTACCACAAAGACGATCATAAGGAAATTAATGAGGACTGCTTTAGTCTTGCTCTCTCCACATCAATAGGTGATGCTGTTAAGTATTTTGGGTGCAGAGGAGGTGCAATGAGCCAAACACTGACTCAATTCCACCTGATGGTGTTGCTGTCAAAGGCCATTACTACAGATGAGAAAACCTTACAAAGTCTGGTTAGGTTGGCTGAACTTTCAAACGTTCACTAAATAGTTTGTGGAGCAGTTTGCTGAACCTCTCAAACCCCAATGAATTAAATGGAAGGCAAAATCAAAAGCATAGAAAAGACCATCAGGGGAGCCCAAAAGCTGCCAAAACAGCTCAAACCGTTATACAGAGGAGCTTAATTCACCGGGCTTCAGAGCTGCGGTCACCTCGCTTCTGAACCACTCACTAACCTCACACATTGAAGGAAATAATTATTTGATTCTTTGCTTATTTTGTAAATTTACTTAAATTTACCGCCTTTACACGCCGCTACAAGGTGCTCTACAGAAGGTTTAATCTATCCCTGGAGGCACCGCCGGGTGCTCAAGTTACCCTCTGTAGAGCATCGTCCCTCATTTACACGCTACTACAGAAGATAATATGGGAGGACCTGGTGCAGCAGGGACAACACATAGGCGTGCCAGAGTTGTGGATTACGAGACGCTCGTACGATGATTGGACAATGCAATAACATCATGATTGGCCAGCCAGGGCAGGGAGGCTGGCTAATACATGATGCTATTGCAATTGTGTAGTGTGACTGGTCAGCTCCTTAAATATGCCGCCCTATGCAGCGACAACCAATCGTAACGCAGGATCTTCCACCAATGATCGCTGAAGGGGGGCGTTTTCCCGGAGGCTGTGTCACGCCCCAGGGAGTTATCTAGGTGGCGAAAAAAACCTTACCGTACTGTATTTAGACTCCGCTACCATCGGGTTGAAATCAACCTGTTTTAGAGCACTGCTCTGAAACAGGTGCCGAAAGTGACGGGTAGCAACAAATTAGTTTACACGACGCTGCCTTGGGTTGATTTGACGGTGCAAGATACATTTGTCTCTGTAACCTGGTTGTTTTCAACCTTCTGTAGCGGCGTGTAAAGGTACCATGAAAGATAGAATATCAAAAATAAAATCCAGAAAATCAAAATGTCTAAATTGTATAAATGTATTTGCATTGTGAAGAGAGAAATAAAGATATGATCCCCTACCAACCATTAAGGCTGGCTTCACACCACGGCGCAGTCCGGTCCGGGGCTGTCAGGCATGAACCTGACAGCCCTGGATCGGATCGGCCAAATGTGCCCTCTGGTCCTGTGTGCAGCCGGATGGCTGTAATTGCAGCCGCAGCTGCTGATTTTTCAAGATCGCGGCTAGCATGGAGCTAGCCGCGGTCCGGAAACAACAGCGGCGTGCAGCCACCGGTATCCGGTTCCCGGATTCGCCCGGACCGGGGCAATCCGGCCCCATAGGCTCCATGTTAGGGAGAACCGGATTGTCCCGGATCCGGGAGAATCCGGGACAATCCTGGCAAATCCGGGATCCGGCTTTTTGGGGTGATTTTTTCTCCCCGGACACAAAAATGTTGCAAGCAACATTTTTGTGTCCGGTGAGAATAATCCGAATTCTCCCGGATTGATCCGGAGAGATTGAAACCGGATGACAGAGAGCTGCCATCCGACTCCATTCGGCCCATAGGCTACTATGGGGCCAAAAACCAGTCAGGGACTGTCTGGTTTACACCGGACAGCCCAGACCGGACCTTGCCGTGGTGTGAAGCCAGCCAGTGGTGGACCTATCGCCCCGGGGGCCCTGGTGCAGCCGTACTGAGAAGCGGGGGAGTTTGCCTGGCGACTGGCGGCGAGGACCGGGGGGGTGCTGGCGGCCCTCGGTTCTCCTACCTGCCCTGCGATGCTGTGCAGGTGTATGCATTGCTGGGAGCCGGGATCCTGGGCAGAGGAGAGGAGGGGCGGGATCAGGCATGGGAAGCAGGAAGCTTCCCTTGCCTGACCCTCCTCTGACATCAGGTTACTGGGGTCAGCTGGGGGCCCCCCTGCAGGTTTTAGGGGCCCCTAGTCAGTCGGGGCCCTGGTGCAGCTGCACCAGCTGCACCACGGTAGGTCCACCCTGAAGCCAGCCTAAGAGTTTTGTCTCCTACAGAGCAGTTAGACACTCCTAATCAACTCATTACCTGCATTAAAGACTCCTGTCTTAATTTGTCCACACACTCAATTAATCAGTCAGTTTCTTGCAATAGTAAGAAAAGGGAAGAAATACAAAATGAGTGTCAATAGACATCGATCTGGATCTCCATGCAAAATCTTACCTCGTGGGGTATCCAGAATCATGAGGAAGGTGAGAGATCAGCCTAAAACTACACGAAGGAACTTGTTAATGATTTCAAGGCAGCCGGAACCACTATTGTTAGAACGTACTGTAATTGACCGTATTTGTATTCTAAAATAATATTGGGTATAATTACCAAAGTAATGGTATTTTGATCTGCTGATACATTTAACTTACATATTGCTGACATGAATTATACACGTGACCATACATATATTTAGCTATAACACAGAGCAGTCTAAAGCCATATTTAGGAAACAGGTGGTTGCCTGTCATGGACTCTATAGGAGGGGGGCGGGGGCTCTGTCTTTCGGACACACTCTCTCTTCGCTGGACAGATGAACAGATGTAACAGACTCTTCCTGCGGGACAGAAGCCATTTGCCCTTGGAAAGATGGATACCTCAAGAAGAAACAGATGAAATAGACTATATTTACTTTTTATGGATAAATGGATTATTTTTCTATAGCTAACTGAATACTCTGTATTTTACTGCGATGCCTTTTTATTATTGGTTCATTTTGACCAATAAAGCCAATAAGATTTTTTTACATACTCCTATGTCTTTTCTCAATAATTCGCACATGATGATAATTATGCACATATAATGATATTTAATAACTATCATCAGAAAACCATGGTAACACATTATGCAGTAATGGATTAAAATCCTGCAGTGCCCGTAAAGTCCCACTGCTCAAGAAAGCACATATGCAAGTCTGTCGGACGTTTGCCAAAGAACACCTTGGTGATTCTTCTTGTGATTGGAGAAGGTGCTGTGGTCACATGAGACAAAAATTGACCCCTTTTGCATTAACTTAACTCACCCTGTTGGGAGGAAGAAAAATGCTGCCTATGACCCAAAGAACACCATCCCCACTGTCAAGCGTGGCAGTGGAAACAATATGTTTTGGGGGTGTTTCTCTGCTAATGGCAAAGGACTACTTCACTGCATCATTGGGACATGGAGTCATGTACCATAAATTCCAGAGTGACAACCTCCTTCCTTCATCCAGGACATTAAAAATGGGACATGGCTTGGTCTTCCAGCATGACAATGACCCAAAATATACAGCCAAAGCAACAAAGGAGTGGCTCAAAAAGAAGCACATTATGGAGTGGCCAAGCCAGTCTCCAAACCTTAATCGTATAGAAAACTTAAGGAGAAAGTTGAAGCTCTGAGTTGCCAAGTGACAGCCTCAAAATCTTAATGATTTAGAGATGATCTGCAAAGAGGAGTGGACCAAAATCCCTCCTGACATGTGCGCAAACCTCATCGTCAACGACAAAAACGTCTGACTGCTGTGCTTGCCAACAAGGGTTTTGACTAGAGATGAGCCACCACCCTAGTGTTCAAATTTGATTTGATTCTTCGAATTGGGGGGGGGGAAGTGTTCGTCGAACACCATCGAACACCATTGAAAACAATGGCAGGCAAACACAAACACATATAAACACAAAGAAAACATCTAAGGTGTCCAAAAGGTTACAAACTACTCAGAAGACACAACAAACACATGGAAAGTGACAAGTACATATATAAATGGGAAAAGAAAAGAGCTGGATGAGTAAAAGGAGGAGAGACAGATATAGGCATGTCATGCCCTTCTAAAATCATGTCAAACACATGTAGGGGCCTCCAACAAGAGTCTCCATTTTTTCCAAAAATTTGGACACAGACACCACTTCAGTGGCATCAATTGCTCTACAGTTGCAAAGTTTAAATAATTACTGTCATGAAGCACAATCAAAAATCCACAAGTCTTTAGTCTCCCCAGGATGACACAGGGGTAGAAAAGTCCTTGTGGATCCATAACTTGCGTTAGTCTGTACACATTCTGGCTGGACAGACGCGTACGCTTATCTGTCAGCACACCACCAACAGCGCTGAAGACACATTCAGAAAGAACGCTGGCTGCAGGGCAAACTTTAAAATGGTTACTGTCATGAAGCACAATCAAAAATCCACAAGCCTTTAGTCTCCCCAGGATGACACAGGGGTAGAAAAATCCTTGTGGATCCATGACTTGTTCGTCTTGATGAACGTTAGTCTGTCCACATTCTGGCTGGACAAATGTGTGCGCTTATCTGTCAGCACACCACCAGCAGCGCTGAAGACACATTCAGAGAGAACGCTGCCTGCGGGGCACGACAGGATCTCCAAGGCGTGTGTGGCGAGCTCAGGTCATTTTTTTTCCAGATTGAAAGCCCAAAATGAGCAAGGTCCAGTTCCCCAGTCATGGAATCGATGTTCACTTGGAGATACTCCTGTAAGATTCACTCTGTGTACCACTGGTGTTTTGTGGAAAAGCCGATCTAAGACTGTGTAACAGCTTCTGCTGATACTCCTGCATGCGTGCGTCCCTTTCTATGGCAGGAATTATCTTGTCAAATTTTGTCTGGTATCGGGGATCTAGGAATGAGGCAGCCCAGTAGTTTGCATTACTTCTAATTCGGACAATCCGAGGGTCATGTTGCAGGTAGTGCAGCAAGAAGGCGCTCATGTGTCTTGCACATCCAGGAGGACCAAGTCCTTGTTGTGTTGGTGGCGGCGAGGTGAGAAACATGCTTCCTTCCTCTGCCCTCTCCCCCCAACCTCGCACAACAGAAATGTCATCAAGGTCTCCCTCATCTGCTGAGTCTTCCATTCCTATCGCCAGTTCGTCCTCCATTTCTTCTTTGGCTCCTGCACCTTCCTCAACAGTTTGGCTGCTACCATGCACCCTCATTAATCCCTCTCCCTCATCCTCCCATGCCTGCCATCTTGGTGCTGCCGACCATGAGGACCTTGGAGATCTTGTTATCCCTTCCGCATAGGACTCCTCCTGTACTTCTTCCACCTCCTCTTGCCCCACCACCTGACTCCGAATACTGTTTAGAGTGTGCTCCAGCATGTAGATGACCGGAATAGTCATGCTGATAATGGCATCGTCAGTGCTAAACTTCTTTGTCGCCATTTCAAAACTGTGCAGAAGTGTGCATAGGTCCTTGATCTGAGACCACTCCTGAAGCGTGATCTGCCCCAAATCTGGATTTCGTTGGCCCAGGCTATATATCATAACGTATTGCACCAGGGCTCGGCGATGCTGCCACAGTCGTTGCAACATGTGCAGAGTAGAATTCCAGCGTGTCGGCACATCACATTTCAGCCGGTGAACCGGCAGGCCGTAAGACTTCTGGAGCGATGCAAGTTGTTGAGCTGCAGGATGCGAATGCCGGAAGTGAGCACACAGCGACCATGCCCTCTGCAGAAGCCCATCTAGGCTGGGATAGTGTGTTAAAAATTGCTGGACAACCAGGTTCAACACGTGAGCCATACAACGCACGTGTGTCACATTGCCCCGGCGAAGGGCCACACCCAGGTTTGCAGCATTGTTGCACACGGCCTTCCCTGGCTGCAGGTTGAGTGGAGACAACCATTGTTGAAACTCAGTCTCTAGAGCTGACCACAACTCCTCAGCTGTGTGACTCACATTTCCAAGACATTTCAAGGTAAACACTGCCTAATGCCGTTGAGCCCTGCTGCCAGCATAGTAAGGAGGCGTGCAGGATTCCTTCTGCGCAGTTACAACATGGGTAGCATTACCAGACAGGCCTTGGGTGCCTCCAGGTGGATGACCGAGATGACGTTAAGGAGGCAGAAGCAGTGGAGAAACTGCTACATACCAAGGATTGACGCACAACTCATTGGGACGGCAAGTGTTGTGAATTCTGCTTGTGGGCTCCCTCTTGCGGTTGTGGCTCGTAATGCAGTTGATCCTGTTGTGCAGTCTTTGTCAGGTGAATTGGATAATTGGAATTCATACTGGGGTATTTAGGTTTGCAGGATTCCCTCAGTCCTTACCAGTTGTCATTTGTTCCTGAAGGTGTTTCACCTCTACCTGATCTCTTCCTGCCCTGCTGCAAACTTCCAAGCTAAGTGAATGGTTTTGTTTTCTTGTGGCACACATGCTGTGTGCTTGTTTTGGAATTGTCTATTTCTGCTCAGAGTTGGGGGTTGATATTTAGTCTGCATGTCTGTCTTAACCTGCTCTCTGTTAGGAAGTTTTCTTCCTAGGATTTAAGTGCTATTCATTTGTTGTTGGCTTGTACAGCTTTTGATTGTGTCAGCATAGTTGGATTCACAGGAGTTCCGCAGATATAGAGGGTGCCGAGTCTTGAGTAGACGAAGGGGTATTTTTGTATTATCTGCTGTGGACATTTTTGAAAGGATTTTTATACTGACTGCAATAGTATTCTGTCCTGTCTTTATCTATCTAGCTAGAGTGGCCTAATTTGTGAAATTCTGTTTTCTGCCTGAGTGTGTCTTTTCCTCTCTTACTCACAGTCAATATTTGTAGGGGGCTTTCTATCCTTTTGGGGTTCTGCTCTGAGGCAAGATAGAATTCCGGTTTCCATCTTTAGGGGTAGCTAGTTTTCCGGACGTGTTGAGGTGTCTAGGGTATGATTAGTCACATCCCACGGCTACTTCTAGTTGCGGTGTTAGGTCAAGAACTGCGGTCAGTATAGGTACCACTTACTCCTGTGAAAGAGATTCATGGGGCTCCAAGGTTACCGGATCATAACAGGCAAGACTTGTACAGCAGACCCTTCTCAAGCTCTAACCATAGTTACCCAGTGCCCAGTCAGCGACATGTTACGCCCCTGTCCATGCTTACTGGTCCAAGTGTCTGTGATGAAATGCACCCTGTCACACACAGAGTTTCTCAAGGAAGCGGTTATGTTGTCTGCGACATGCTGGTGTAGCGCAGGCACACCATTCTTGGAGAAGTAGTGGCGACTGGGCATCTGGTACTGAGGCACTGCGACGGACATAAGGTCTCTAAAATCCTGTGTCTACCAGGCGGAAAGGCAGCATTTCTGTAGCCAACAGCTTGCAGATGGTGAAATTCAACCGCTTATCTTTGTCATGGCTAGGAGAAAATGGTCTTTTACTTGTCCACATCTGAGGAACGGAGGTCTGGCTGCTGTGCTGAGATGGGTTTGAGTAGGGTGTCCCCGGCAAACTGCTGGTCTGTGTGGAAGGTGCAGGCGGAGATATAATGTTGCCTTCATCCAAAGGTAGTGCTCTCGATGTCTGAGATAGCTCAACACAAGCAGCATTTATCACTTCAAAAACAAGTGACGACCTGGCAATCACACTGCCTGTTGCGGGTAAAGAGGTGGAAAGTCTGCGTCCAAAAGCTTGTGTGACAGCTGTCCCCACAGTCACAGAGGATGAAGAGCACGCAGATGCACTTGATGAGGCAGACGGTGGTTGGCCCGCTACGCTAGCCCGCATTGTAACATAATGAGCTTCCCACTGCGACTTGTGCTTCATATCCATGTGACGGTTAATGCATGAAGTACTCAAACTATTGAGTTTTTGGCCTCTACTCAGAGATTGGTGACAAATCTTACAGATCACATGAGTTGGGTGATCCTTGGTGATGTCAAAAAAGGCCCAGGCTAGGCAAAGCTTAGAGCCCATGCGACCTGCAGAGCCACCACGACTTCTGCTCAGAGACAGAGTTATGCCTGCAAATGCTGTTGTTGATGTGCTTCCAGTACTCGTCTCTGTCCAGGAAGGCACAACCTAACCTCGTCGTCACTATCATCCTCCTCCACCTCCTCTGCTGACCTCATCGACTGGCTGACTGTGGGTTGACAGTAAATGGGATCTCCAACCTCATCAATACCCTGTGTGTTATTACACCCCCCATCCTCAGAGACAACTTCTTCCTGCTCTGACCTAAAGGTTAAGTTGTCGGTCCAATCAGGTATCGGAGTCTCATCAGCATTTTCCTAATTGTCACCACCAAGAGGAGTTACAGTTTGGGAATGAGGGTCTACATTATACTCAGAAAAAACAGATATTGCGCCACACTGCAACTGGAGGAACTTAATACACGGTTTTACTATGTTTGTACTAACCTTTACTGGTTGTGCAACACCCCGCACAACCAGACTGATGGCTTAATGTGGATCACTGTAGTGACAAGGGCCAATAATCCCTCCTCCTCAGATACTCCGGGCCTGGTGGTCGGCTCCTTAGTTCCTCTGGAGATGGAGGTGGGCTCCTTCACTCCTCCACCCGAAGAGGCAGACTCGCTGCACTGGCTTCCGTCCCAGCTCCACACTGTGTATCAGTTGATCATTCAAGGGTGGGTCTTTATGATGTACTGCCAGGTACTGTGGATCTTAGAGCAGCTCACACACCGCACTCCCAACAAGGGAGAAGGGGATTAGCAAATAGAAAAACAAGCGGTGTCAGAGGATTGGAGCGCTAAAGAAACCACGGGTTGGTGATTAGATTACCGATAATTTATTGCACGAACAGCAGGGGTCCAGTATGCCACAACGCGTTTCGACGCACAGATGCGTCCACTTGAGAAAGACGCATCTGTGCATCGAAATGCGTTGTGGCATACTGGACCCCTGCTGTTCGTGCAATAAATTATCGGTAATCTAATCACCAACCCGTGGTTTCTTTAGCGCTCCAATCCTCTGACACCGCTTGTTTTTCTATTTACATTATACTCAGAACCTTCTTCATCTGGGCCTGGATCTGACTCACAAAGCTTCTGGGTATCAGTGCAGATCATTTCCTGGACTCACTACAGTTTTGGAGCAGACCTCTGATTCCCAGCCTATGTGAGACTGAACAGCCGTGCAGACTCAACCATCTCTGTTACCCCATACTCAGTAGGGCGGCTGGAGACTTGGGAGATGGGAGGAAGCAAGTGCGATTGGGGTGACAACTCAGAGCATTGGAAGGTTTGGGATGTTGAAGCTGAGGTGGAGGAGAGGTCACTTGATGGAGCACTTGAGATCCATTGTCCATGGAAAGAAGTAGACATCTTACTTTGACTGGAAGATGGTCTTTCTTCAGCAGATGTTACTGTTGCTTTACCACCTACACCACGGACACAAACGTTTTTGCCCTATCCCCCACACCGATTTACCTTTCCACCAGCTGTAGGCCTTTTGCCACTCATTTTGTATGTGACCAAATTGGCAACTCTGCAGTTGTGGGGAAAAAAATTAGGTTGGAAATCGAGCAGAGCTGAGTGGCCAAACAGTGGTGCTAGGCCCAAACTATTGCCTGGGCTAGGTGCAGTTAAAAATTTGTCTGAACTAGACAGGCAGTGTAGCTTGTTTCACAAGTGGGCTACAACACTATCTAAATGACACTGCTACTAGTCCCAAACTATTACCTGGGCTAGGTGCAGTTAAAAATTAGTCTGATCTAAACAGGCGGTGTAGCTTACTTTACAGCTGGGCTACACCGCTGTCTACCAGACACTGCTACTAGCCCAAAAAGATTGCCTGGACTAATTGCAGTAAAACATTGGCTACTGAAGACAGGTGGTGTAGCTTTCTTCACAGCAGTGCTACACCACCTGCCCTAAAGGATTACCTGAGCTAGGTTTGGCAAGATGCTGTGAAAAACACTTGCACAGCATTGACACACACCTGCCTGGAAAAAACTAATAGGAACTGCTCTAATCTAGCACTCAAAAGGGTTGATATTATAACTAGTCCCTATTCCTATGAAGTAGCCCTGAAAACGGCTGATATTTACAACTAATCCATACTCCCTACTTGTCTGAAGCAGCCCTGAAAAGGGCTGAGATTCTAACTAGTCCCTACTCCCTATACCTATCTGTCTATCTACCCTGATATTTGCTCACTATCTGTCTAACTAACACTTTATAGCGCCCACAGCAGCAGTAGCCGTACCTGACTGACACACAACTGCAGCACTGAGGAAAGGGTGGCAATGGGGAAAATGTCTGGGTCTTATAGGGCAAGGACATGTGACATACACAGCCAATGACACATGCCCTTGCTTGTGTGCAAAAAATGCACTTTGCTGTGTGTGTGTGATTGGCTGACAGCCTGCACCGCCCCACTGTATATGCAGGTAGGAGAAAAAAAAATGGAGATCGGCATTATTTCTGCAGCACTGATCTAAACCCCAGCCCCCCGCACACTACACACTGAAACTGGATAGTAACAGTCATTAACAGTATTACTGTGAAAAGCCAGTTACGCTTTTGGTGAACGAACTAATAACGAACATAAACTCGAACTGCCGAATTTGAAGCAAATTGTTCACATTCGTCGAATGACTCGAACACCGCACAAAACAGCTCGAATTTGAGACTGGTGAACATTTCAAATCGAACATCGCTCATCTCTAGCTTTGACACCAAGTAATAGGTCTTAAGATAAGATAAGATAAGAAAAGCGTCCCAAGACTATGTGAAGTTCTAGTTGTATGGGGGGAAGAGGTGAGGTACATGTACCAGTCTCTACCCACATCTGCTGTCCATATAGACTTATTTTGTAAAGTGTGTAATGTTCTTGATCTTTGTTCTGCTGCTGTAATACTGTAATTTCCTCCGGGATCAATAAAGTTTATCTTATCTTATCTTATCTTATTACATGTAGCAATATCTCTAATGATATCGCTGCAACATCACAGGTTTTGTGACGTAGAAGTGACCTTGCCGGCGATATCGCTGTGTGTGACACATAGCAGCGAGCGGCCCCCCGCTGTGAGATCGTTATGTAATGGACTGGACCATTTTTTCATTGTCGGTCTCCCGCTGGGCATGCTGCATTGGTGTGTGTGACAGGGAAAACGACCCGATGATCTCTATGCTACGCCCGTGATAGGCCAGGGTCACATCTCCGTTTTGACCCTAGCCTGCCGGATTCCGGTTTTAACTTAGAACTTTTTCCAGCACCGCATAGCGTTACCGCTATGCGGTGCCGGAAAACGCAGTCCCTAGTTACCCTATGTTTACCTTAACTACCTGTCACACAGGCAGCTGCTTGGAGTGCGCCTTACAGCGCCGCACAGGAAACGCTGTCTGCAACGGTTTCCTGTGCGGCGCTGTAAAGCGCACTCCAAGCAGCTGCCTGTGTGACAGGTAGTTAAGGTAAACATAGGATAACTAGGGACTGCGTTTTCCGGCACCGCATAAACCGGAATCCGGCAGGCTAGGGTCAAAACGGAGATGTGACCCTGGCCATAGTGACAGATCCCAATGATCGTCGGGGGTCGCCGCATCGGTGAGTAGATCTGCCTGTGTGGCATCTCACCAGCGACCACTTAGCGACTTTCCAGCGATCCCTGCCAGGTCGTATCGTTGTGAGGATCGCTGGAATGTTGCTAGGTGTAACGAGGCCATTAGGCTGGTTTCATTTTTTAAACCATTCCTCACTTCTCGCATGCTGCCCCCTGACAAAGGTATGTCCAAACAGCCGTAAGGGGTTGGCGGCATCGGTGGTGAGCGGTTAAGTAGTCACTATTGTAAGGAATACTCTCTCAATATTTTTAATCTTGTCTGCATGGTATTGGTAATTTATATGCTGTTAGAATTAAGCACTTTTTTGGGGGCATCTGGGTTCACATGGTATAGCATATAAATGACCTGCATATTTTGCACCTTGCTACTTGAATCCATTGTGCATTTAACTGTATATGGTACTATATTATAATGCACTTTAAGGTACCTTCACACACAGCAATTTTGCTAGGCAATTTCACCAGGCAATTTCACTGGCAATTTGCTGGTTGCAGTGAAATCATGGACACATTGTTCCATTTGTACACGGCAACAAAATAGAACAATGTGTCCATGATTTCACTGCAACCGGCAAATTGCCAGTGAAATTGCTGTGTGTGAAGGTACCTTAATGGTACCTTTACACGCCGCCACTGCAAGATGGATACCAACGGCTACTTCACGTGCACGAGCACGCCCAAACGGTTACCAACGGGAAACGCACCCTCTTTACACGCCGCCACAAGGTGCGCTACGCTACGCTACATCTACAGCTAGATACATCGCCGGGTGTCTCAAGTTGCCATCTGTAGCTCATTTACACACCGCTACAACCAGCTACTATGGGCGTACCTGGTGCAGCAGGGACAGCACATAGGCGTGCTAGAAATGTGGATTACGAGACGTCCGTACGCTGATAGGACAAAGCAATAATACCATGATTGGCCAGGCATCGCAGGAGGCTGATTAATACTTGACGCTCGAGCAATTGTGTAGTGTGACTCGTCAGCTCCTTAAATATGCCGCCCTGTGCGCCGACAACCAATCGGACCGCACCATCTTCCACCAATGATCGCAGATGGGGCGCGGTAACACGGAGCCTGGGTGACGCCTTAGCTACATTGCAGCTACATCGCCGGGTGTCCACAGTTCCCTTCTGTGGGTTCTTTACACGCCGATACAGCTCGCTACAATCGGCGATGTAGCCATCTGTTTATGGGCAGTGCACGGATACAGATGTATCTGTAGCCGGCTGTGTCGTCCCGTCTTCAGACGCCGCTACTACGGGCGATATTGGCGCGACAAGCTACATTTGTAGCCTGTAGTGGGTTGTATGCATCCTGCAGTGGCGGCGTGTAAAGGTACCATAAAGGTACCTTTACACGCGACAACTTTTCTAGGAATTTCACTGGCAACTTACTGGTTGCAGTTAGGGATGGGCGAATCCTAAATTACTCGGAATCGCTAGACTGTAACGAGTCTGAGTCAGGGACTCGCTACTCGTTGCGAATCTAGCGAGTCCAATGTTAATTAATGGGGAAGCGAGTATTGCAGCGATTCCTCTGCTATTGTTTATGTTAGGTTGAACCGAATTGACTGTCAAAAATGATACAGTGATAGCGAGTTTAGAGACTGAGAAAAATCCTGAATGCTCTCGGATTGAAACTCTGAATGCATGCAAATGAGCCAAAATCGTTTTTCTCTTGGATTCTAAACTGAAAAAACTAGGATTGCCATTGATTTGCAGTGGACTCGTTGATGTGCGAGTAATCGCTTGGATACTCGCAGAGTACCGAGTCCTGCGAGTTCCCTACTACTCGCAGAGTAACGAGTCCAAGCGAGTAGATTCGCCCATCCCTAGTTGCAGTGAAATCATTGACACATTGTTCTATGTGTCAATGATTTCACTGCAACCAGTAAGTTGCCAGTGCAATTCCTAGAAAAGTTGCCGCATGTAAAGGTACCCTTACACGTCGCAACATTGCATGCAATTTCACTTGCAACTTACTGGTTGCAGTGAAACCATGGACACATTGTTCTATTTTGTTGCTGTGTACAAATGGAACAATGTGTCCATGATTTCACTGGAACCAGTAAGTTGCAAGTGAAATTGCATGCAATGTTGCGACGTGTAAAGGTACCCTAAAGGTACCCTTACACGTCGCAACTTTTGATGGCAATCATAGGCGATCTAACGTGCGCATGCACGTTTTTCACGGTTGCCTCCGATCGCCGATGGCGCTTTTACACGCCACAAATTCGCCCTCAATCTGTACACTGTGGCCCAAAGGGCTGAACCTGTGTACTGCATATTACCACACAATGTTTCATGGACCCATCAATAGTATTTTACGAATCACATACCTCTGTGCACAGCATAAAGCTATGTGCAACTGCCCTGTATCCCAAAGTAACGACACACACAGGTTGTTTTTTGGATCCAATTTTTTTTAGTTTCTATTTTTGTGCACAAAAAAGATAAGTACAAGAAGACACACAAAATAACATAAAACACAAGTGTTGACATCACACAAACAAATGCAACATGATGAGAAATAAAGGGAAGCAAAAAACATATCAAAGTAAAAAAGCCAAAAAAACACACATAACTAACTAACTAAAGAATGTGCACACACAAAAAGCCAACCCAAATCCTTATGGTGCAGCCACCCTGGTGACTTCACCCTCCTCATTATGTTGCTGCCTCACAACACAAGCCACCCCACACCTGTTGGTGCTGCCAGGCCACTGTCCCAGGGCCATTAAAGTAGCAGCTGTTCCTGGCATCCTGCTGAGTCCGACCCTGGCTCAGCGGCTGGAGTGGCGCCACACCATGGTCTGTAGCACGCCAATCCCCGGGACGGGCCTCCCCTGTTGTGGGGTCCACTGAATCCACATAACTTGGCGGCATGTATGATGACCAATCCCTACGACGCAGGAAGTTATGCAGCACACAGCAGGCCAGCACTGCCACATCAATATATTCCAGTTTCATATGCATACGTGTGTGAAAAACCCGGAATGTATTAGAAATGATCCCGAACACATTTTCAACCACACGGAGGGCCCGGGATAGCCGGTAATTGAAAATGCGCTGCTCAGAAGTAAGCGTCCTCTGGGGATATGGCTGTAGTAGGTGTGCCTGAAGTTGGAAGGCTTCATCCCCCACAAACGCAAAGTTGAGATGATGGGTTGTCTCATCATATGAGGGCAAGTTCAGCCCACCTGTCCTTAGGTCTTGGGCCAAGGAGCAGTGTGCGAACACACCCCCATCTGAGATTTGCCCGTTCATTCCAACGTCCACGTAGAAGAACTCATAGTTCGCATCCACCAGGGCCATGAGGACCACACTACAATATCCTTTGTAATTGTAATACAAAGACCCCGAGTTGGGGGGTTTAGTGATCCTCACGTGCTTACCATACAATGCACCACCGCAGTTTGGGAATTGCCAGTGGTCCTCAAGCCCTCTGCCAACATTCATCCATTGCGCGGGGGTTGTTAGAAACTGCATATAGGATGGCAGCAGACTACTCCAGATGGCCTCACACGTCTCGGGGATCAGGTGGCTGAGCAGGGACAGTGATACACATAAAGTGTATTGCAGGTCGGTCCTTGAACGACCTGTTGCCAGGAACCGCAAAGTTACAGCCAAACGCTCCTCAGGTGGCACAGCTCGACGCATCACAGTGTCCTGTCGGGCTATCAATGGCCTTATGCATTCCAAGAGGAATGTGAAAGAGTCCTCGGACATACGGAGGTAGTTCCTGAAATCATGCGGACTACGATCCTCCAGCTCACACACCAGCTGCATGTGGCTCCGGGTGTCCCGGTGCAGAAGCCAATCCCCAGCCCACACACGCTGTGGTCTGTGAGCCCGCAACCTCTCATATCTATCCTCCAGCCACAATAGCTCTTCCACCAAGGAAAGAGCCACGATAGCATCTCCATCAGGGTCAAACATTATCTTACTACAAGAACGCTTCATCACACATCATCTACACACACCACCTCCTTCCCTATACATCTCCTGGCCACTTTACCACAGCATACCCAAGTGTGATCACCAGCCCACACATATACATATAGACCACCAATCAAGGCCCAAACACAACATTGCAGTGTCTGACAACCAAACCTGGTCACTCTACACCCTTGGCCCTCCTATACAATACATCTCCCTTGTCAAATGCAACACCTCATGAGGCTAAGGCCATACATGTGGCCATAATGTTGACGTCTCACCACAAGGCATGGCCAAAGACATAGGTCACATTAATTATATCATGGCTGTTTACAAATCTATACAATTACATTATACATGTACCCCAGCCTTTGTGTTTTATGCTCAAAATATTGAATACTCATCATGTCCAAGAGACATCCCTGATGCGTTGTGAATACAGGATCTTCTGAGGCAGACATTCGCAGAAGCCACACGCCCCACTCCACATCTGAGCTTGGCCTTAAACGTCCCACTGTGTGTGGTAAATGACAGTACTATGTGCCCTCAATTCAGATGAGCCTCACAACTAAAGACACCAGCATCCTTCAAACATGATCCTGTATGGCAAAGGCAAAATGGCTTGTCAATGAGGATAGGGTTTAGGTTCTCAAAACACTCATGCATCCATTTTCCAGGACACAATAGAAATTAAAAAAAAGAACAAGTAACTACATACCCCACCACTTGGCCGTGAGCTACACTACACAATAGCGATCCGTAATGGTAAGGTGCTCTAAACGCAACACAGCCATATCACAGTTCATGTTTGCACATCACTACTGACTCTGGGCAGCAAGCATGACCGACCTCAGTTGTGAACGCTTTTGATATGGTAACCAACCAATCAGACCGCAGCGGCGTCTTGTAAGTGACCTAGCCGCCTGGGTGTACGCAAGTGCGACCAATGATTATGCGCCATTGCGCTTTCTTGATTGGTCAGGTTGTGTGTAAATAAGCACGCGCTGGGGCGCCACCCCTGCTCCGACTGGAATGTGCATTGTGCTAGTAGTGTCTCATCACAAGATCTCTGTTGGACAGATTGTAAGTGGGGGGACATGCTATTGGGCACTTCTGTACGTTATTTTCTGTGTGCTGCAGACCCATATTTTTGCAGATGTTTGGGCGCCTTATGTACAGCTTCATGTACCGTCCTGTAGAAGTGTATTTAGCGACGTGTACGCATCGTAACTACACTCCATATCCTGTTGCACAAATAGTGTTTTGGGAGATCCTTGCCAGGACAATGTGTACTACAGCACTATGTATATTCCTAAATATGTGTGTATCTGATGAGTGTGTGTTTTAATGTAGTTAGTAAACCCATGCGTGCCATTTGCAATCAGAGACCTTGCCATATTTCCCTGCAGTGGCCCAAAATACATATAGCACCAGGCATGTCCTGCATGCCCCATGTATGGACACATGTTAAGGACAATAATGATGTTGCATAGCCAAGCTGACTACCAGAACACATGTAATTAGTATTGCTGGACATGGGCTGGCCGCACAGAGTAGGGTGTCACCTGTGATGGCCATATATTTGTTTGCATGACACAATTATATGTTTGTTTTTCAGATGGCTGAGTATCACGATTTTGTGACACAGCTCCTCACCATGTACCAGGAACTAGAATGCCTGTGGCTGGTGTCGCTGCCTGAATATCATGACCAGGCTGTGAGGGCTGTGGCCTACATGCCACTGGTGGAGCTAGCAAACCGGCTCCAACCCAGTAAGAACTCAACAGTGGCCATGGTTGTGGAGAAGATCAAACGCCTGCGCACCGTGTTCACCAGGACCCACAAAGCCTGCCTTGAGGCCCGGTCCGGGGCTGGAGCTGAGGAGGTCCATAGTCCACGTCTGTGGTACTATGACCTCCTCACCTTCACCCTGGGCCAGGAGGGGCATCGGGGAACACGGTGCAGTAGGCGCCGCCTGGAACTAGCTGTGGCCGCAGCCCAAGACCCTGCCCCATCGTAGGAGGTGGGTAATTGTGTTTGTGTGATCTATCTACCCAGCTTGTTCTTTCCACTGATGTGTGGTTTTCAGCACATGTGGAAGTCACCATTGTGCTTTTCCTTCACAAATCTTGTTCACTGTTCTTTTCTATCTGTTTTGTGGTGGGTATCATCACAGATTGTGTAATGTTATTTTTGGGCACTTTTAATATCAATGTGGAGCCTCAGGTAAGTGTACTGCACTGGTCTATTTCTTTGTTCTTTTGATTTCCCAAATCTGCTCCTGTGGCTTTTGGTGTTAGCCTTGGTGAGATTGGATCTATGTTGTCTTGGGTGTTTGGTTGTGGTATGACCTTAAATTACATAGCTACATGTGGCTGATGTTTTTTTTTTTTTTCAGGCCCCTCGGTAGCCTGGCACCAGTGATGAGGAGCCAGCAGCTGGCGAGGCTCTCCCCTCAACATCTGCGGGAGAGCCAGTGCCTGAGCCCAGTGGTGGGGGGCTGGGCCCAGGGCCCAGCTCTGGAATCCGACGACGAAGACCACCTGCCCCACCCAACATGGAGCTAGGTACCTGGGCAAAACGGGTCCTCCTAGATCGAGAGAGGACCCACGACTCTGGGATCGGGTACGTCGCCAGTGAGATGCTGGGCTGCTGGAGTCCCTGCTGGGGATGGAGTGGCTGGGCCCTCCGGGGCCGAGCCTGCTGGAGTCCCGGGTGGAGGGGGAGTGACTGTGCCCTCCGGGGCGGGGTCTGCTGGAGTCCCGGGTAGGGAGGAACTGACTGGGCCTTCCGGGAAGGTGGTGGTGGTGTCCCGGGTGCTGGTGGGGACTGTGGAGCGTCCTCAGACATGGAGTCCTCGTCATCTGTAATATTAAACATTATAACAGAGCAATTTAAGAAAAAGAATACAACTTAGGGAAAAAACCTTGTGTGTATGAATGTCATGACGGCGTGAATTGTACGGTAAAGGGTTATGGTTGGCGCCTACCCTATGGGGAGGGCCCACACTGGTTTGGGACATGAGTCCAACATCAGTGGCCACATATTTAGAATGTTAGATAAATCTTGGCTTAGCATGGTAGTTATTTTTGACTTGAACACAATAGCAGCCAGTAAGCATCAGGTGTTCGCACCATGGGGGCCAACACATAGCAGTGAGATTGTTTTCAGTGTTCTGTATTGTGATCAATGTGTAGCAAAATTGTATAAGTCAGGCCTGTTTCACATCTATGCGCTGACTGCACTAGGCTGCCCTGCCTGCCCTGCGCCAGTGCAAATGCAAGCGCAGGGCCATTTAGGGCTTGGGGCAGCCTAGTGCAAGAGCGCATACATGCCCTGCATTAGCGCTCAGCTGCACTCGGTGCCCCCATTATCTCCTATAGCCGAGTACAGCTGAGCGCGCGCTCTGCCAGTGAGAAGTGCAAGTGAAACTGGCAGAGCGCACTGCGCATG
>JARQOC010000003.1:589360809-589372050 GCA_033576535.1 Allobates femoralis | reverse complement strand
GTATTCAATTTTAAAGGGAATCTGTCAGCTTGATTTAGCCCCCTATCCTATCACTACCTGTCCCTCACCTTGCAGGCCCATCCCTAACCATTTCTGTCTGAGCTAAAACTTTTTAAAAATGATTTATTAACTTACTTTTTTTTATGTTAATGACCCTCCCCAGGGCCGAGGGGTACCCAGTTCCGGGAGTTATAGTTCACGAGGGATGTCACAGGCCTGTTGTCCGGTTCCGTGGCCCTGGTAGTCGCTGAAAAGAGGAACAGTCAGTGGCAATAGTAGAATTAGTGACTGTTGACGCCACCTACGGCTCCGGTAAAATTACCGGGTGCTGCAGACAGACCTCTGGGGTGATGATGAGGCAGCAAGGTGGATTCACTCACCGTAGGCAGAGTCGGATCCCTGGGGCAGTAGTGGATGATGGGGGTTGTAGAACAGGTCAGCAACTTCTCTCATGCACAGGTGAATGAAGTACACCACACAATTTAGAACTTGCAATAGGTTTACTGGCAGTTCTTTAAACACAGTTTTTCGGGTCTGCCTGGCCTGGGTAGTCACTGGGAGTTATGATTGTGCACTTGGGTCCCTCGGTGGAATGCCTGCTGTTCCTGTCCGGTCCTTTCCTGTGCTCTCTGCCGTCTTCCTCAGCGCCTCCGTGGGCAGAGCCTGAAGCTCACTCAGATCCTCTCTAACAGAGCAACTCCTCTCTGAGCCCTTGGGATCCTATATGGTGCCTTTTCCTGGGTGCGCCGGGTGTCGGCCTCAACTCCCTGAAGACGCTCAGGCATCCAGTTCAGCAGCTTGGGAGTGAACACCCGTACTTCTCTCGGAGCCAGTCCACCGTTCCGGGACTGCACCCCTAGTACCGAAACACCTGATGCCCCTAGGGCCCTCCTCAGTCCGGACAGCTCGCTCCCCAATGGAGCTCTTCCTCAGACTCACTGTCTGTCTAATGCTCCTCCCACCCACACACTTTTCTATCCTGTCAATCCTCCCAGAGGGACTGGGTCCTCCCTTAGGGTGTCCTCCCACGGTCCCCTAACTAGGGTGTCTGTGGATGCGTGTAATGAGGGTTCTTTGTGCAGTATCCCAATTCCTCAGCCACAGGGACACTACACACTCTTTAATTGGTGCAGTACCCCTCTGTGGCATCCCGACCAGTGGGGTGCCACATTAATATACTTCCAGGCTATGGCGTAGACTGACATGGGCAGTGTCTGGGTCTCCATTCTATCCCCTTTACAGGCTCTTAGCACTCTCCGCTGGGTGTCATCATTTTGTCTCCTGTGCGTCCCATATTTTGAAATTCACTCCTCTTCATAGTATAATGCACAGCTGGATCAGTTGCAGTCCTGCATAGTGTGTGGTTGCATGGGCTGTACGGTGCGGCTCTGGCACATGTGCAAGGTGCATATTGATGCCGGGCCGTACACTTGATAAGCACCCACAACGCACTGAACCAGAACTGACGTCCGGCTATGCATCATACTATGAGGAGGAGGCAGGAATTTCGACACAAGAGAAGGAATGATGGCGCCCAGCGGGGTGTGATAAGAGCAGCAAGGGGGAGAAATGGAGACCCGGAGATTGCCCATGTCAGTTTATGCTGTAGCCTGGAGGCCTCATTAACATAGGAAAGTGTAAGTTATTAAATTGTTTTTCTAAGCTTTATAGAGCAGTTTTAGCTCAGAGAGGGATGGTTAGGGATGTGCTAGAAAGGTGCAGGGACAGATTAGGGGGCTAAAACAAGCTGACAGTTTCCCTTTAAATGATTGTGCTCCCAGAGTTAAGGCAACAGCTGTGGCAGTCAAAGTGTTGTGATTAGCTCAGGTCAGAGTAAGTAGACTCAAATAACATGCCAAAGTTTGTACCACTGTGCAGCAGATAACAGGACCAACAGAGAAGATAAGATCGGGAAGGATATGGTATGGAGCAGTGACAGGATCAAGTCTACTTCTGGAGACAGATTTCTAGGTATGGCAAAAACAAATTTATGGAACACTAGCTGTACTATCCGTCTACGTCCGAGTTAATAAATAACTGCTGTTAGCTATAACAAAATAGAATTTGAATATATCATATTAATGACCTGTAGAAAAATAGAAGCTGAGCTGTGATTGGTTGCTATAGACAGCCTAATAAATCTCCAGCCAACAGTAGACCCTCCCCCCAGCTGGGCAGTATATGTTACCTCACACATACACATAATAGACAGCTCTTGTGACTGACATCTGCCTTAATTCCCTATATGGCACATGTGTTGCGCATTGGCTGTTTTTAATCAGATGTTTATTTTTGGAAATTAAAGATACCAGATGTATGAGGTGAGTTGTGTGAGGCGATTTGTGCACATCTGTGTCTGTCTGTGTGGTGTGTGTGTCCCTCGGGTGTGTGTGTCACTGGGGTGTGTGTGTGTCCCAGTGGTGTGCGTGTGTCCCTGTGGGAGGGTCCCTGTGGTGTGTGTCCTTTTGGGGGGAGGGGTGTCCTTGTGGTGTGTGTCCTTGTGAGGGGAGGGGTGTCTCTGTGGAGAGTGTCCATCCCTATGGGGTCTGTGTGTTCCTGTGGGGTGTGTATGTCCCTGTGGGGTGTGTGTCCCTATAGGGTGAGTGCATGTGTCCCTGTAGGGTGTGTATGTGTGTGTGTCCCTGTGGGGGGGGTGTCTGTGTGGTGTGTGTCTCTGTGTTGTGTGTGTCTCTTTGTGGTGTGTGTGTTTGTGTTGTGCGTGGTGTGTATCCAATGTTGGGGCTCCACCTTAGCTGTTACTCTTTGTGTGCATGTGGTTTGTATACATATCCCCGTGCGTGGTGAATATTCCATGTCAGGGCCCCACCTTAGTGACTATATGCTGGTATATGCTGTAAGGGTGCTTTCACATCTGCGTTTTTCGTAATTCGCGGCAGATGCGGTGAAAAAACCGCATCTGCCGCGTTTACCGCATAACCGTTCCACTTGCGGCGCGGTTGCGGTTTTTTCTATGCAATGTATAGGCATACTTGCGGCAGGTGCGGCAAGTGCGGTTTTGCACTTGCGGCAGGTGCGGCCGCGAAAAAAACCGCAGTAAGCCGCGGTTTTTTTCGCGGCCGCACCTGCCGCAAGTGCAAAACCGCACTTGCCGCACCTGCCGCAAGTACGCCTATACATTGCATAGAAAAAACCGCAACCGCGCCGCAAGTGGAACGGTTATGCGGCAATCGCGGCAGATGCGGTTTTTTCACCGCATCTGCCGCGAATTACGAAAAACGCAGATGTGAAAGCACCCTAATTTAGTCTTTGGTGCTGTCATTAAGCCCCTCTCATTCACAACTGTCAACTATTAACTGTCACTTTCTCTCCATTATGTAGACAGGGCCAAAATTGTTTGGTGAATTGGAACATGCGGGGTTAAAATTTTGCCTCACAACATAGCCTATGATGCTCTCGAGGCCCAGACGTGTGACTGTGCAATATTTTGTGGCTGTAGTTGCGACGGTGTAGATGCCAATCAAGACATACACACACACACATACACACATTCAGCTTTATATATTAGATATGGTACATTTGTTTCACTTGTAGTTTTGCTGCTTATGAATCAGATTTATATTTTTGAAGGATAATACCAGACTTGTGTGTGTTTTAGGGCAATTATGTGGCGAGGTTAGTGTATGTGTGGTGAAATGTGTGCTGAGGGTGGTATATGTGTTCAAGCACGTGATAGTGTGTGGCACATTTTGTGTGTTCATATCCCCGCGTGTGGTGAGTATCCTATGTCGGGGCCCCACCTTAGCAACAGTACGGTATATACTCTTTGGCACCATCGCTCTCATTCTTTAAGTCCCCCTTGTTCACATCTGGCAGCTGTCAATTTGCCTCCAACACTTTTCCTTTCACCTTTTCCCCATTATGTAGATGGGGCAAAATTGTTTCGTGAACTGGAATGCGCAGGGTTAAAATTTCGCCTCACAACATTGCCTATGACGCTCTCTGGGTCCAGATGTGTGACTGTGCAAAATTTTGTGGCTATAGTTGCGACGGTGTAGATGCCAATCACGACATACACACACACATACACACACACATAAACACATTCAGCTTTATATATTAGATTGAAAATGTTATTCTGTAGCTATAAAATAAAAACATTGCCAGAGGATTGATGAAAATGTTTTTTTTGTGTATCTGCTCAAAATTAGGGGTAATTACTGATTTATAGTGTGGTGCTATAGACCAAGTGGTGCTTAAAAAGTGTTTCGCGGGGAGGCGTGGCCTGCAGCTCTATGGAGTAGACGCTCATACATAGAGCTCCGGTGCCTAGTTAAGCAACGAGGGCTCTAAAGTCTTTTTTAAGGCTGGAACCCACTTCAAAGTCGGTCCATATGCATATCTAACTACTGTGGACATCCGGACCGAACCCCAGACAGATCCAGAGGAGGATTACCTCACAGAGAAGCCTGGGACTGGAACTTGTCTTTCAGCTCAAGTGCCATTTTCCCCCTGGTGAGTGTGACTTGCACACTGTCCCAACCCCCCCCCCTCCTCCATCCTCCTGAGAGACTTTCAGGTGGACTTCTAATCGGCAGGAGAGACCGCAACTAGCCTCAACGCACATACCTGCGAGCCCCCTCCTCAGGATCGGTGCGGACTTCCCGGTCTGTCACCGGAGAGAAGAGACAAATGGGCGGCGGTCTGCTGGGGCTTGCTCCAGCGGCAGAAGAGGTGAGGAAGCTCACTGCCACAGATCCTCATCCTCCCCTTGCAGTGGCCGTGTGCGCCCGTAGTCTGGTCCGGTGCTGTGGCGGCCGAAAGACACCGGAGGGACTACTTTTCCTCACGGAGGGTAAGGAGCACGTGGGCAGAGGGATACCAAAGCAACAAACCCTCTACAGATCAAGAAGCTCCGACGGAACCTCAGTGATGTCACTTGCATTAAAGGGCACCAAGGTTATAGCACACAACTTACTTTGCTTAGAGGTTAGCCCGGAATTTGCCCAGCAAGGATTTGTAATCACTAAATCTAACCATCTGAGGAAGCTGCAGAACTTTCATTAGCTTCATCAGCTCCAGCTCCATCTCCATCTCATCATTCTTCCCCTTCCTACACAGAAGAGGGCCAGACTCAGAGACCCCACAGCTCACAAGCACCGTTGAAGAGGCTTTCTGATCACCTTCAGGCAACACAACCTTAAGAGAGGTAAATCACAACTCTCCAGCACTTATAGTTGTACAAAACCTTGAGACACAGTACTATATCCACACCTACCCACAAGGGGACCCTAAAACACAATAAGAACCAAAACGCTGTATAATAACCTCTTAACTACTAGGTGACAGCCTGATAACAATTGACTGTTTTAATTCTGCAACTATTTTGTCACAAAAACACAGACTTAGGTCTATCAGCTCTACAGATCTACAACTATAGAGTGTATTTGCAACTAGTAATCAAATGGGATAGTTGAATAGTAGAGACTAGTTAAATAGCCGCATCCAAAACAACATATCTGTTTGATTGCATTTGTGTACAACTATTTGAGCACCCCCTAGATTAACCTACAAATCATATCCTACAGTGATAACTTTACATAAAGGACATCGAATCACATCCCACACCTAAGGATTCTACTCAGTGACTTGCCATTGTAAAGCCACTCTTGACTTAGTTTGACCAGACACAACAAATATAATACTACTATACCACCATGCCCACAAAATCTAAATTTAGCTCAACCCTCCAGGGGATCGAGGCCACGGGAGACCTACAAATGTCCCCCTTGAAAAGTAGACTACCAACTCCATCCCAAAACTCACAATCCATCAAAAAATACAAAAATAAAGAGGAGAACCAAACTCTTAAAGATCATAGAACAAAAGACTGGGCATCCTCCATTGAAGAATTAGATAAAACCTCCATGAATGAAACCCCCTACTCTTCATCAAAACAGAAAGAAATGAGTACCCCTTCTAAAATCTCTTCCGGGTTCTACTTTAACGTCAGACATAGCGGAAACAAGCCAAGACCCAAACATTAAGAGTCTCGCAAGGCAGAAACAAAAAACAGATAATTCAGAACTAGAACTCCTATTCTCCCCAAACCCAAACCAACCATTGGACAAAACCTTTATGGTAAACTTGTTCTCATCTTTCCAGTCCAAAATTGAGGTTAAAGGGAACCAACCACCCCAAATGACCCCCCCGGACTATTAATATGGGTCCCTAGACCCAGCAGACACATTTGCTGCAAGGTTTTTTGTTAAAAAAACCGTTTTGAAGAAGTGAAATAAGAGCTTTGTGAAGTTTAAAAGAAGAGGACGAGTGGGTGTTACTTATCTGCATCTAAAGCCGAGATTCAGCTGCCAGTCTTGTTCCTGTGCTCGTAGCTGGAGTAAAGCCCGGCCCTTTTTTCCACCTCCCAGGCTGATGCACGTGATCTCATGCCCGTGCACACGTCAGCAGCTAGAGCCGGGTCACGAGTGCGCGCGCACTCTGACTTCCGGCGATCAGCTGTTCATTCCACCAGGCTGCAGCGATTGGACAGTATGTTTCTATTCACTGCAGGCGGGCATTGTACTGAGGGATTTGTGATGTGGCAGGGCGGACATGCGCGCTCGTGACCCGGCTCTAGCTGCTGACGTGTGCACGGGCATGAGATCCCGTGCATCAGCCTGGGAGGTGGAAAAAAGGGCCGGGCTTTACTCCAGCTACGAGCACAGGAACAAGACTGGCAGCTGAATCTCGGCTTTAGATGCAGATAAGTAACACCCACTCGTCCTCTTCTTTTAAACTTCACAAAGCTCTTATTTCACTTCTTCAAAACGGTTTTTTTTAACAAAAAACCTTGCAGCAAATGTGTCTGCTGGGTCTAGGGACCCATATTAATAGTTCGGGGGGTCATTTGGGATGGTTGGTTCCCTTTAATATGAAAACCCATCTAGAGGAAATAAAATCAACAGTAGCCACTATAGTCACGAGGGTAGACGACCATGACCACTCCATAACCAAACTTACGAAAGCCTCCATCACAGTCAAGAAAGAACAACACAAAATGAAAGAGGAAATTACATATCTGAGAAACAAATTAATAGATAGAGAAGATAGAGATCGGAGAGTTAACCTGAAATTTAGAGGTGTCCCGGAGACAGTTAAAAACTCTGATCTACCAGAATATATAAAAAATCTTGCTAAGACAACAATCCCAGGCAAGCATGAACTTGAATACTCCATTGAGAGAGCTCATAGGATCCCAAAGCCAACAAGACTACCTGACGACATACCTAGGGATGTAATTGCGAAATTTTCGTTTTTTTCTACCAAAGACCAAATATACGAATATCTAAAGAAAAACAAATCCCTACCAGCTCTATACCACTCCATCAAAGTCTTCCTAGACTTCTCAAAAGAGACACTTACCAAGAGAAGGACACTCAGACCAGTCACTGAGGTCCTGAGAAACAATCACATCTTGTACAGATGGAGTCACCCCTCCTCTGACGTCATCTTTTCCCACAAAAACAAAACCTACAATATTGAAGAAGTCTAAAATGGACTTAAAACTTTAAAAAACCTCCAAATTGGAGACCAAGGATGACCACAACCAGGAAACTATAGACTTTGACAATAGCCATTAACTGGCACCATGGCCGAAACTTTAGCCCTGAGGAAGTATTACAATGGTTCTGTTGAACCCTTCCACCAAGAACAATTTGTTAAAGGGACCTGTCACCTGATTTTAAGTCCCTACACTATCTCTAGCTGTCCCTACACCTTCCTAGCAGCTCCCTATCTATCCCTTTATTATCTAAAGTGTCATTAGTAAACATATGTAAAATAAGTATAAACTTACAGCAGTCCCCTTGGTTAGGGACTGGGTAGGCGTGGCCACGCTTCCATCAGCACACCTTTGTGTTGTAATGCACGCCCCGCTGGGCGGCATTATTCTGTGTCCTCCCTGCTCTCTTATTTGGAATCTCCTGCCCTCTTTGTAGTTCTAAGCACTGGCCGGACGTCACTTCCGGTGCGGTGCATTATGGGGACGGTCACGTGATCGGCCATAGTGCATTATGTGCTTATTGAAGCCGGGCCGATCACTTGATCAAGCCTATAATGCACTAGGGCCGATCACGTGACCGGCCCCATAATGCACCACGCCGGAAGTGACGTCCGGCCGGTGCTTAGAACTACAAAGAGGGCGGGAGATTCCAAATAAGAGGGCAGGGAGGACACAGAATAATGCCGCCCAGCGGGGCGTGCATTACAACACAAAGGTGTGCTGATGGCAGCGTGGCCACGCCTACCCAGTCCCCTAACCACGGGGACTGCTGTAAGTTTATACTTATTTTACATATGTTTACTAATGACACTTTAGATAAGAAAGGGATAGATAGGGAGCTGCTAGGAAGGTGTAGGGACAGCTAGAGATAGTGTAGGAGCTTAAAATCAGGTGACAGGTTCCCTTTAAGTTTTACATTTGACATTACGTTTAGACGATTGAATTTTGCTACATATGTATTGTAGCAAACACAAACCCAAACTAGTCCATCCTTTTCTTCCCAAGTTCTCCTCCCTCTCCCCCCTCTCCCATTTTACTTGCAGAGTCGTATCAACCCTACCTATCTATTTTGCATTTTCAAGTTATGTCCCACAATTACGATATCTTTCACTTAACACAAATGGGCTTAACTCCCCACAAAAGCGTTTCTATGTGTGGAAAGAGATTAAACAGCACAATATAGATGTTGCCTGTCTCCAAGAAACCAGGTGCAGCATTGACAAAACTCCGAAATTCTCAAACCCACTCTACCCACATATCTTCCTATCATCAAATAGGAAAAAGAAATCAGGAGTAGCCATACTAATAAAAGAGACAATTAAATTTGAAAAAAAAAGAGATTATATCAGATCCAGAGGGCAGATTCATTATACTTAAATGTTTATTAGACAATGCCATGCACACATTGGTAAATGTATACGCCCCTAACTCTGGTCAGATTACATTTCTTAAAAAACTTCTGCGTCCTGTTAGAGAAGTACAGGAGCGTACACTATACATGTTCGGAGACTTCAATGCAGTTCCGAACCCCTTGTTTGACTCATCTAACAAAAACAGAAATACGAACACCCAACTGGACCCATTAATGAAACAGGAGGAATTATTTGATGCATTTCGGTGCCTCAATACTTCTTCAATCGAGTACACTCACTTCTCGAACGTTCACAAGTCACTAGCCCGAATAGATTTGATTCTCACAGATATCAACTCACTCAGACTCATTAAGAAAGTAACCATACTCCCGAGGTCTTGGTCAGGCCACTCTACCATTCTTTTTAAAACATCACCGGGTCCCTCTCACAATCATCGAGGAGTTTGGAGAGCAAATTCATTCCTCTTCCTACACCAAAGATACAAAGCAGAAATAGAAAACTCCTTGAAACTATATTTCTCTGAAAACGACCTAGGGGAAACAACAATATCCTCTGTCTGGTCTTCACATAAAGCAGTTATCAAAGGACTTTTAATCCAACTAAATGCAAGACATAAAAAATTTTTTAACTGCAGCCACAGATAACATTATTAAACAGATAAAAGATCTCGAAGACTCTGTCTCAATACACCCTTCTGACTCAACCATGAAAGAGATTCTTAAATTAAGAATAGAGCTCAAATCCTTACTGGTTTCAGATTACGACAGAATATCCCGCCTATCCAAATCCAACTTCTATGTCTCATCAAACAAACCAAACAAATTATTTGCAAAGCTTATAAAAATTCGTAGAGTCAAAACCACGATCTCTCAAATAAAAAATAAACACAATATTTTGCAAAAACTTCCAAAAGATATCTCAAATACCTTTGCTGAATATTACAACTCCCTATATAATTTAAACCAACCTAACTCTGAACCAACTCCCACATCTAATAAGATTAATGCATTTCTAGACTCAATCGAACTTCCCTCACTTGCCAAGGACGACCTCGATTATTTAAATTCTCCATTTACTGAAGAAGAAATCATAAGCACCATTAAGAATCTTAAAAAACTCAAATCCCCTGGTCCGAGACGGATTGCAAAACGAGCACTATATTACATACCAAAAAATACTAGCGCCATACCTGACTAGACTTTCAAACGACCTAACTAATCCCAAATTGCAACCCTCTAAAGAACTACTCCAAGCGGGTCACTTCATCCTATAACGAGGTTGTACTTCATTCTTGATAGACCCAGTCAAACTTTGCCTCAAATTTTGCCTTTTGATTGATGTTTTCTATGTAGATATGCATTTTCCAGATGTATGCTCGTAATTATACGTATTGTTGGATGCTTCCCCCTCCCCTCCCCCTCCTTGAGCGCATGGCATTTAGTGCTATGCTGCTCTCCTTTCTGTTAATGGTTGTCTGATTTTTCTGTAATGATTCAATAAAAATCCAATGGTTTATAAAAAAAAAAAGAACTACTCCAAGACACAATAACACTAATACCAAAAAAATAAAGGTGACCCAGACAATGTGTCTAATTTTCGCCCTATTTCCCTTCTGAACTCAGACCTCAAAATAATAACTAAAACAATCAACACGAGGTTACAAAAAATAATCCCAAAACTGATGCACAATGATCAGGTAGGATTCATCAAAAACAGAGGATCTGCCGACGCCACACGACGCACCATTAATTTACTCTCCCATATAGAAAGACACAAGGTCCCAGCTCTCTTGCTCTCAGTCGACGCCGAAAAGGCGTTCGACAGGGTCAATTGGGGCTCTCTGTTCGAAACCTTAACTAGATTAGGCTTCAAAGGCAATATAGTACAAGTACTCAAATCATTATACTCCACACCAACGGCAAACATTATGATCAACAATACTCTCTCTAACACATTCCCCCTTTCCAACGGAACCAGACAGGGTTGCTCCCTTTCTCCATCGTTATTTGATCTCTACATAGAACCTCTGGCTGAGAAAATCCGCATGAATAATCTCATAAAAGGCATCCACACCAAATCTAGAGAGTACAAAATAAGCTTGTTCGCTGATGATGTTCTATTATCCTTCTCTGACCCCATCAATTCCTTAAGAAACCTATTCACCACCATTGAGGAATTTTCCGCAGTTTCATCTTATAAAATCAACTTAAAACTCAGATCTTATACTATAACCTGGATCCTAAGACACTGGCCATAATCAAAAGCGAACACTGTCTAAATTGGGACAGGAAAGACTTAGACTTCTTAGGTATAAAGATCACTTCACATACATCAACAGTAATGGAT
>JARQOC010000003.1:589299515-589360709 GCA_033576535.1 Allobates femoralis | reverse complement strand
CCAAAGGCTATACTACAATACACCCACTTGAGGGTTACAGGCCCTACTACATGTCTGTATGCATGGGTCATTGTTGAACCTCCAATTTTTGGCTGCCCTGGCCAAAGGGCTATACTACAATACACCCAGTCTTGTTTACAGGCCCTACTACATGTCTGTATGCATGGGTCATTGTTGAACCTCCCAATTTTTGGCTGCCCTGACCAAAGGGCTATACTACAATACACCCACTTGTTTACAGGCCCTACTACATGTCTGTATGCATGGGTCATTGTTGAACCTCCCAATTTTTGGCTGCCCTGACCAAAGGGCTATACTACAATACACCCACTTGAGGTTACAGGCCTACTACTGTCTGATGCATGGGTCATTGTGAACCTCCCAATTTTTGCTGCCCTGCCAAAGGCTATACTACATTACACCACTTGAGGTTACAGGCCCTACTACATGTCTGTATGCATGGTCATTGTTGAACCTCCCAATTTTGGCTGCCCTGGCCAAAGGGCTATACTACAATACACCCACTTGGTTACAGCCCCTACTTCTATCATGGGTCATTGTGAACCTCCCAATTTTTGGCTGCCCTGACCAAAGGCTATACTACAATACACCCATTGAGGTTACAGGCCCTACTACATGTCTGATGCATGGTCATTGTTGAACCTCCCAATTTTTGGCTGCCCTGACCAAAGGCTATACTACAATACACCCACTTGAGGTTACAGGCCCTACTACATGTCTGAATGCATGGGTCATTGTTGAACCTCCCATTTTTGGCTGCCCTGGCCAAAGGGCTATACTACAATACACCCAGTTCTTGTTTACAGGCCCTACTACATGTCTGTATGCATGGGTCATTGTTGAACCTCCCAATTTTTGGCTGCCCTGACCAAAGGGCTATACTACAATACACCCACTTGAGGGTTACAGGCTCTACTACATGTCTGTATGGATGGGTCATTGTTGAACCTCCCAATTTTTGGCTGCCCTGACCAAAGGGCTATACTACAATACACCCATCTTGTTTACAGGCCCTACTACATGTCTGTATGCATGGGTCATTGTTGAACCTCCCAATTTTTGGCTGCCCTGGCCAAAGGGCTATACTACAATACACCCAGTTCTTGTTTACAGGCCCTACTACATGTCTGTATGCATGGGTCATTGTTGAACCTCCCAATTTTTGGCTGCACTGACCAAAGGGCAATACTACAATACACCCACTTGAGGGTTACAGGCCCTACTACATGTCTGTATGCATGGGTCATTGTTGAACCTCCCAATTTTTGGCTGCACTGACCAAAGGGCAATACTACAATACACCCACTTGAGGGTTACAGGCCCTACTACATGTCTGTATGCATGGGTCATTGTTGAACCTCCCAATTTTTGGCTGCCCTGACCAAAGGGCTATACTACTTTACACCCACTTGAGGGTTACAGGCCCTACTACATGTCTGTATGCATGGGTCATTGTTGAACCTCCCAATTTTTGGCTGCCCTGGCCAAAGGGCTATACTACAATACACCAGTTCTTGTTTACAGGCCCTCCTGCACGTCTGTATGCAGGGACAATGTGAATCCTCCCAATTTTTGGCTGCCCTGACCAAAGGCTATACTACAATACACCCACTTGAGGGTTACAGGCCCTACTACATGTCTGAATGCATGGGTCATTGTTGAACCTCCCAATTTTTGGCTGCCTGACAAAAGGGCTATACTACAATAACCCACTTGAGGGTTACAGGCCCTACTGCATGTCTGTATGCATGGGTCATTGTTGAACCTCCCAATTTTTGGCTGCCCTGACCAAAAGGCTATACTACAATACACCCAGTTCTTGTTTACAGGCCCCTACTACATGTCTGTATGCATGGGTCATTGTTGAACCTCCCAATTTTTGGCTGCCCTGACCAAAAGGCTATACTACAATACACCCACTTGAGGGTTACAGGCCCTACTACATGTCTGAATGCATGGGTCATTGTTGAACCTCCCAATTTTTGGCTTCCCTGGCCAAAGGGCTATACTACAATACACCCGTTCTTGTTTACAGGCCCAACTACCTGTCTGTATGCATGGGTCATTGTTGAACCTCCCAATTTTTGGCTGCCCTGACCAAAAGGGCTATACTACAATACACCCACTTGAGGGTTACAGGCCCTACTACATGTCTGAATGCATGGGTCATTGTTGAACCTCCCAATTTTTGGCTGCCTGACCAAAGGGCTATACTACAATACACCCACTTGAGGGTTACAGGCCCTACTACATGTCTGAATGCATGGGTCATTGTTGAACCTCCCAATTTTTGGTTGCCCTGACCAAAGGGCTATACTACAATACACCCACTTGAGGGTTACAGGCCCTACTACATGTCTGAATGCATGGGTCATTGTTGAACCTCCCAATTTTTGGCTGCCCTGACCAAAGGGCTATACTACAATACATCCACTTGAGGGTTACAGGCCCTACTACATGTCTGAATGCATGGGTCATTGTTGAACCTCCCAATTTTTGGCTGCCCTGGCCAAAGGGCTATACTACAATACACCCACTTGAGGGTTACAGGCCCTACTACATGTCTGTATGCATGGGTCATTGTTGAACCTCCCAATTTTTGGCTGCCCTGGCCAAAGGGCTATACTACAATACACCCATTTGAGGGTTACAGGCCCTACTACATGTCTGTATGCATGGGTCATTGTTGAACCTCCCAATTTTTGGCTGCCCTGGCCAAAGGGCTATACTACAATACACCCAGTTCTTGTTTACAGGCCCTCCTGCAGTCTTATCCAGGGACAATGGGGAAACCTCCCAATTTTTGGCTGCACTGACCAAAGGGCTATACTACAATACACCCACTTGAGGGTTACAGGCCCTACTACATGTCTGTATGCATGGGTCATTGTTGAACCTCCCAATTTTTGGCTGCCCTGACCAAAGGTCTATACTACAATACACCCACTTGAGGTTACAGGCCCTACTACATGTCTGTATGCATGGGTCATTGTTGAACCTCCCAATTTTTGGCTGCCCTGCCAAAGGGCTATACTACAATACACCCATTTGAGGGTTACAGGCCCTACTACATGTCTGTATGCATGGGTCATTGTTGAACCTCCCAATTTTTGGCTGCCCTGGCCAAAGGGCTATACTACAATACACCCAGTTCTTGTTTACAGGCCCTCTGACACATCTTATCCAGGGACAATGAGGACCTCCAATTTTTGGCTGCCCTTGCCAATGGCCTATACTACAATACACCCACTTGAGGGTTACAGGCCCTACTACATGTCTGTATGCATGGGTCATTGTTGAACCTCCCAATTTTTGGCTGCCCTGACCAAAGGTCTATACTACAATACACCCACTTGAGGGTTACAGGCCCTACTACATGTCTGAATGCATGGGTCATTGTTGAACCTCCCAATTTTTGGCTGCCCTGGCCAAAGGGCTATACTACAATACACCCAGTTCTTGTTTACAGGCCCTACTACATGTCTGTATGCATGGGTCATTGTTGAACCTCCCAATTTTTGGCTGCACTGACCAAAGGGCAATACTACAATACACCCACTTGAGGGTTACAGGCCCTACTACATGTCTGTATGCATGGGTCATTGTTGAACCTCCCAATTTTTGGCTGCCCTAACCAAAGGGCTATACTACATTACACCCACTTGAGGGTTACAGGCCCTACTACATGTCTGTATGCATGGGTCATTGTTGAACCTCCCAATTTTGGCTGCCTGGCCAAAGGGCTATACTACAATACACTCAGTTCTTGTTTACTGGCCCTCTGCACGTCTCTATGCAGGGACAATGAGGATCCTCCCAATTTTTGGCTGCCCTGACCAAAAGGCTATACTACAATACACCCACTTGAGGGTTACAGGCCCTACTACATGTCTGAATGCATGGGTCATTGTTGAACCTCCAATTTTGGCTGCCTTGACAAAAGGGCTATACTACAATACACCCACTTGAGGGTTACAGGCCCTACTGCATGTCTGTTGCATGGGTCATTGTTGAACCTCCAATTTTTGGCTGCCCTGACCAAAAGGCTATACTACAATACACCCAGTTCTTGTTTACAGGCCCTACTACATGTCTGTATGCATGGGTCATTGTTGAACCTCCCAATTTTTGGCTGCACTGACCAAAGGGCAATACTACAATACACCCACTTGAGGGTTACAGGCCCTACTACATGTCTGTATGCATGGGTCATTGTTGAACCTCCCAATTTTTGGCTGCCTGACCAAAGGGCTATACTACAATACACCCACTTGAGGGTTACAGGCTCTACTACATGTCTGTATGCATGGTCATTGTTGAACCTCCAATTTTTGGCTGCCCTGGCCAAAGGGCTATACTACAATACACCCAGTTCTTGTTTACAGGCCCTACTACATGTCTGTATGTATGGGTCATTGTTGAACCTCCCAATTTTTGGCTGCCTGACCAAAGGGCTATACTACAATACACCACTTGAGGGTTACAGGCCCTACTACATGTCTGTATGCATGGGTCATTGTTGAACCTCCCAATTTTTGGCTGCCCTGGCCAAAGGGCTATACTACAATACACCCAGTTCTTGTTTACAGGCCTACTACATGTCTGTATGCATGGGTCATTGTTGAACCTCCCAATTTTTGGCTGCCCTGACCAAAGGGCTATACTACAATACACCCACTTGAGGGTTACAGGCCCTACTACATGTCTGAATGCATGGGTCATTGTTGAACCTCCCAATTTTTGGCTGCCCTGACCAAAGGGCTATACTACAATACACCCACTTGAGGGTTACAGGCCCTACTACATGTCTGTATGCATGGGTCATTGTTGAACCTCCCAATTTTTGGCTGCCCTGACCAAAAGGGCTATACTACAATACACCCATTGAGGGTTTACAGGCCCTACTACATGTCTGTATGCATGGGTCATTGTTGAACCTCCCAATTTTTGGCTCCCTGACCAAAGGCTATACTACAATACACCCACTTGAGGGTTACAGGCCCTACTACATGTCTGAATGCATGGGTCATTGTTGAACCTCCAATTTTTGGCTCCCGGGCCAAAGGGCTATACTACAATACACCCATTTTGTGTTACAGGCCCTACTACATGTCTGTATGCATGGGTCATTGTTGAACCTCCAATTTTTGGCTGCCCTGACCAAAGGGCTATACTACAATACACCCATCTTGAGGTTTACAGGCCCTACTACATGTCTGTATGCATGGGTCATTGTTGAACCTCCCAATTTTTGGCTGCCCTGACCAAAAGGGCTATACTACAATACACCCACTTGAGGGTTACAGGCCCTACTACATGTCTGTAATGCATGGGTCATTGTTGAACCTCCCAATTTTTGGCTGCCCTGGCCAAAGGGCTATACTACAATACACCACTTGAGGTTACAGGCCCTACTACATGTCTGTATGCATGGGTCATTGTTGAACCTCCCAATTTTTGGCTGCCCTGACCAAAGGGCTATACTACAATACACCCACTTGAGGGTTTACAGGCCCTACTACATGTCTGTATGCATGGGTCATTGTTGAACCTCCCAATTTTTGGCTGCCCTGACCAAAAGGCTATACTACAATACACCCACTTGAGGGTTACAGGCCCTACTACATGTCTGTATGCATGGGTCATTGTTGAACCTCCCAATTTTTGGCTGCCCTGACCAAAAGGCTATACTACAATACACCCACTTGAGGGTTACAGGCCCTACTACATGTCTGAATGCATGGGTCATTGTTGAACCTCCAATTTTTGGCTTCCCTGGCCAAAGGGCTATACTACAATACACCCAGTTCTTGTTTTACAGGCCCAACTACCTGTCTGTATGCATGGGTCATTGTTGAACCTCCCAATTTTTGGCTGCCCTGACCAAAGGGCTATACTACAATACACCCACTTGAGGGTTACAGGCCCTACTACATGTCTGATGCATGGGTCATTGTTGAACCTCCCAATTTTTGGCTGCCCTGACCAAAGGGCTATACTACAATACACCCACTTGAGGGTTACAGGCCCTACTACATGTCTGAATGCATGGGTCATTGTTGAACCTCCCAATTTTTGGCTTCCCTGGCCAAAGGGCTATACTACAATACACCCAGTTCTTGTTTAAGGCCCAACTACCCTGTCTGTATGCATGGGTCATTGTTGAACCTCCCAATTTTTGGCTGCCCTGACCAAAGGGCTATACTACAATACACCCACTTGAGGGTTACAGGCCCTACTACATGTCTGAATGCATGGGTCATTGTTGAACCTCCCAATTTTTGGCTGCCCTGACCAAAAGGCTATACTACAATACACCCACTTGAGGGTTACAGGCCCTACTACATGTCTGTATGCATGGGTCATTGTTGAACCTCCCAATTTTTGGCTGCCCTGACCAAAGGCTATACTACAATACACCCACTTGAGGGTTACAGGCCCTACTACATGTCTGATATGCATGGGTCATTGTTGAACCTCCCAATTTTTGGCTGCCCTGACCAAAGGGCTATACTACAATACACCCACTTGAGGGTTACAGGCCCTACTACATGTCTGTATGCATGGGTCATTGTTGAACCTCCAATTTTTGGCTTGCCCTGACCAAAGGGCTATACTACAATACACCCATTGGTTTACAGGCCCTACTACTGTCTGTATGCATGGGTCATTGTTGAACCTCCCAATTTTTGGCTGCCCTGACCAAAAGGGCTATACTTACAATACACCCACTTGGGGTTACAGGCACTACTACATGTCTGAATGCATGGGTCATTGTTGAACCTCCAATTTTTGGCTGCCCTGACCAAAGGGCTATACTACAATACACCCACTTGAGGGTTACAGGCCCTACTACATGTCTGTATGCATGGGTCATTGTTGAACCTCCAATTTTTGGCTGCCCTGACCAAAAGGCTATACTACAATACACCACTTGAGGGTTACAGGCCCTACTACATGTCTGTATGCATGGGTCATTGTTGAACCTCCCAATTTTTGGCTGCCCTGACCAAAGGGCTATACTACAATACACCCACTTGAGGGTTTACAGGCCCTACTACATGTCTGTATGCATGGGTCATTGTTGAACCTCCCAATTTTTGGCTGCCCTGACCAAAGGGCTATACTACAATACACCCACTTGAGGGTTACAGGCCCTACTACATGTCTGTATGCATGGGTCATTGTTGAACCTCCCAATTTTTGGCTGCCCTGCCAAAGGGCTATACTACAATACACCCACTTGAGGGTTACAGGCCCTACTACATGTCTGAATGCATGGGTCATTGTTGAACCTCCCAATTTTTGGCTGCCCTGACCAAAGGGCTATACTACAATACACCCACTTGAGGGTTACAGGCCTACTACATGTCTGAATGCATGGGTCATTGTTGAACCTCTCCAATTTTTGGCTGCCCTGCCAAAGGGCTATACTACAATAACCCACTTGAGGGTTACAGGCCCTACTACATGTCTGAAATGCATGGGTCATTGTTGAACCTCCCAATTTTTGGCTGCCTGACCAAAGGCTATACTACAATACACCCACTTGTTACAGGCCACTACTGTCTGTATGCATGGTCATTGTTGAACTCCCAATTTTTGGCTGCCCTGCCAAAGGCTATACTACAATACACCCACTTGGTTACAGGCCCTACTACATGTCTGTAGCATGGTCATTGTTGAACCCCAATTTTTGCTGCCCTGACAAGGGCTATACTACAATACACCCACTTGGTTACAGGCCCTACTACATGTTGATGCATGGGTCATTGTTGAACTCCAATTTTTGGCTCCCTGCCAAAGGGCTATACTACAATACACCCACTTGTTACAGCCCACACGTCTGTATCTGGTCATGTTGAACTCCCATTTTTGGCTCCTGACCAAAGGCTATACTCAATACACCCACTTAGGTTACAGGCCCTACTACATTCTAATGCAGGGTCATGTGAACCTCCCAATTTTTGGCTGCCTGACCAAAGGCTATAAAATACACCACTTGAGGGTTACAGGCCTATACATTCTGATCATGTCATTGTTGAACCTCCCAATTTTTGGCTGCCTGCCAAAGGCATACTACAATACACCCACTTGAGTTACAGCCCTACTAATGTCTGATGCATGGTCATTGTTGAACCTCCCAATTTTTGGCTGCCCTGCCAAAGGCATACTACAATACACCCACTTGAGGGTTACAGCCCTACTACATGTCTGAAGCATGGGTCATTGTTGAACCTCCCATTTTGGCTCCCTGCCAAAGGGCTATACTACAATACACCCACTTGTTACAGGCCCACTACTGTCTGTATCATGGTCATGTTGACCTCCCAATTTTTGGTGCCCTGACCAAAGGCTATACTACAATACACCCACTGGGTTACAGGCCCACTACATGTCTGATCATGGGTCATGTTGAACCTCCCAATTTTTGGCTGCCCTGACCAAAGGCTATACTACAATACACCCACTTGAGGTTACAGCCCCTACATGTCTGATGCATGGGTCATTGTTGAACCTCCCAATTTTTGGTGCCCTGGCCAAAGGGCTATACTACAATACACCATTAGGTTACAGGCCCTACTACATGTCTGTATGCATGGGTCATTGTTGAACCTCCCAATTTTTGGCTGCCCTGCCAAAGGGCTATACTACATACACCCACTTGGTTACAGGCCCTACTACATGTCTGATGCATGGGTCATTGTTGAACCTCCCAATTTTTGGCTGCCTGACCAAAGGCTATACTACAATACACCCACTTGAGGTTACAGGCCTACTACATGTCTGTATGCATGGTCATTGTTGAACCTCCCAATTTTTGGCTGCCCTGACCAAAGGCTATACTACAATACACCCACTTGAGGTTACAGGCCCTACTACATGTCTGTATGCATGGGTCATTGTTGAACCTCCCAATTTTTGGCTGCCCTGACCAAAGGCTATACTACAATACACCCACTTAGGTTACAGGCCCTCTACAGTCTGATCATGGTCATTGTTGAACCTCCCAATTTTTGGCTCCCTGCCAAAGGCTATACTACAATACACCCATTTGTTACAGGCCCACTACTGTCTGTATGCATGGGTCATTGTTGAACCTCCCAATTTTTGGCTGCCTGACCAAGGCTATACTACAATACACCCACTTGAGGTTACAGGCCCTACTACATGTCTGAATGCATGGGTCATTGTTGAACCTCCAATTTTTGGCTGCCCTGACCAAAGGCTATACTACAATACACCCACTTGAGGGTTACAGGCCCTACTACATGTCTGAATGCATGGGTCATTGTTGAACCTCCCAATTTTTGGCTGCCCTGACCAAAGGGCTATACTACAATACACCCACTTGAGGGTTACAGGCCCTACTACATGTCTGTATGCATGGGTCATTGTTGAACCTCCCAATTTTTGGCTGCCCTGGCCAAAGGGCTATACTACAATACACCCAGTTCTTGTTTACAGGCTCTCCTGCACGTCTCTATCCAGGGACAATGAGGAGCCTCCCAATTTTTGGCTGCCCTTGCCAAAGGCCTATACTACAATACACCCATTTGAGGGTTACAGGCCCTACTACATGTCTGAATGCATGGGTCATTGTTGAACCTCCCAATTTTTGGCTTCCCTGGCCAAAGGGCTATACTACAATACACCCAGTTCTTGTTTACAGGCCCAACTACCTGTCTGTATGCATGGGTCATTGTTGAACCTCCCAATTTTTGGCTGCCCTGACCAAAGGGCTATACTGCAATACACCCACTTGAGGGTTACAGGCCCTACTACATGTCTGTATGCATGGGTCATTGTTGAACCTCCCAATTTTTGGCTGCCCTGGCCAAAGGGCTATACTACAATACACCCAGTTCTTGTTTACAGGCCATCCTGCACGTCTCTATCCAGGGACAATAAGGAGCCTCCCAATTTTGGACTGCCCGGGCAAAGAAAGATACTACAATAGACCCAGTTCCTCAAAATGGGCACATTATTTCAAGACAGGGCTTCATGTTCGTCTCTTCTCAGGGTCATCGGAGTGCCGCACAATGTTTTCACGTAAAATCTTTCACGTAATCACAAAACGTAACATACACCAGCTGTATCTCACTATTGGGAATGTGCCCTTAACATTTCCACCCTAAATATTCATTTTGGTGTCATTTTGGAAGGTTTTCTGGAGACTCCGTAAAATTGGCGTGAAACTCGGACAACATTGTTCACAGCTGTGACTTTTGAGTGAGAAATGCTTCCAGGGGTCTTCCCCATGGTGTTGCCATGTCATTTGAGCACTCTTCTGAGACTTTTGTGACATTTTTAGGGTTTTTCCATGCTGCCGGCAGTCATTTCATAAAAATACTCGTGTCTCCCATAGGATAACATTGGGCTCGGTACTCGGGCCGAGTACACGAGTATCTTGGGATGCTCGGCCCGAGCTTCGAGCACCCGAGCATTTTAGTACTCGCTCATCACTAGTTATCACATATCAGGGGGCAACTTCCCCGCACGCCTGATGCATTTCGGACTTTATGTCCTTACTCTTAGGCAGCTTAAAAGGAACCTGTCACCCTGAAAATACATTCTAAACTGCAAGCAGCATGTCATAGAGCAGGAAGAGTAGAGCAGATTGATACATAGTTTTGTGAAAGAAGATTCAGTATTATCTGTGTTCTCGTTATTTAAACTCCTGTACTTTCTGGGATTTTGGGTCCAGTGGGCGGTCCTCTCAGTGATTGACAGCAATATTTGTATGCACACTTATATAAAGACAGCTGTCAGTCACTGATAGGACCGCCCACTGGACCCAAAATCCCACAAAGAGCAGGGGTTTAAATGATGAAAACACAGATAATACTGAATCTTCTTTCACAATCTATCTGCTCTACTCCTCCTGCTCTATGAAATGCTGCCTGCAGGTTAGAATGCATTTTCAGGGTGACAGGTTCCCTTTAAAATCAAATGAACAGACAATGTATTTATACACATATAACAACCCACTACCCCATGCGTGACTTAATACAAATCAATTAGATGGATCATTTTCAACCTTCAAATCTTGATTTAAAAAAAAAAAGAATTCAGTTGTCCCTGCCCCACGCATTTGAAAGGAAATATTTGGCCGCCCACAGCCCAAACACTAAATGGCCACATTGCCAGACTGCTTGCCCTGAAAATGTTGCTGTTTTGGCTTGTGGAAACTGAGTTTTTCCGCACCCACTATTTTGCCTTCCCCGATTACACAAGCATGTGTCCAACAATATTACCCGTACTCTTACCAATGCAGTAACTGGGAAGGTCCACCTAACCACAGACATATGAACAAGTGCTTGTGGACAGGGATGTTACATTTCACTGGCGGCACATTTGGTGAACCTGGGGGAGGCTGGGACACATCCCACCCATGCCAAGAATATTGGGCCCAAGTTCCATGAGGGTTTCCCTCTCCTCATATGCCTATTTTCCATCCACCTCCTCCTCATCCTCAGGTGAATTACACTGCCATTTACTCCCAAGCTGGTAGCTCTGCAGCATTGCTCGACAAAGCAACAACATGCTTTGCTGAAGCTCATTTGTTTAGTTGATAAACCCCACACACCGCACAGAGCTGATGAAAGGTATGGCAGATCACACCAATCAGTGGCACTCCTTGCTGAATCTCTAACCAGGTCTGGTCATGTGTAATAATGAGCATAATATTATGGCGGATTTGAAGCTCAGCAAGCTGGTACATGTTCCATGCATTCCCTATGTGTTCAACTTAGTTATATACAGATTTTTTAAAACATACCCTGACTTGCCAGAGCTACTTTTCAAGGTACATATCTGTGCCCATTTCAGAAAGTCACCTCCTGCTGCCGCCAGTCTGGCAGTGCTGCAGTAGCACTTTCATTTACCACCTCATTGACTTATTTGTGACCTGCCCACACACAGCAGCTCAACATTACACATGTTGGCAAGGCTTAATGAGCTCCAGAGGATAGTATCCGAAATTCAGCTCCAAAATGACAGTCAAACTAACACTCAGCCTCCGTACATAACAACTGCTGAGTGGGCGTGGATCTCTGATATTTGTGAGGTTCTTTAAAACTTTGAGGACTATACCAAGATGGTGAGCGGTGATGACACTAGTATTAGCATAACCATCCCACTGCTTTATCTATTGAAACGTTTGCTGCACATTTCAAAAGAGGAAGCTTGGAATGTCAAGCAGGTGGCTATGGAGCAATATTTTACAATATTTTACAATGGGTAATACTACTCAGCCCAGCCCCACAATGGGTGATAATAAGGAAGAGGAGGAGGAGGTTGCAGGAAAGTAACAGGAGTTGGCCTGAAGAAGTGGACGAGGAGGAGAAGTAGGAGGAGGGGTAGTGAGAGGAGGGGAGGAAGGCTAGTGTTCTTCCTGGTGGGGACATGGAACATTTGCCCATTTGTACTCTGTCTACATGGTACAGTTTGTGTCGAACTGCCTTTTCCAAGACCCTCGCACGATACACATTTTGGCCACCATCAAATACTGGTTGTGCACCTTTGTTGACCCACGTTACAAGGAAAAATTTCCTTCTCTCATATTGCAGTCAGCAAGGGTTTTTACAATTCAAGTATATGAGAGGGCTGTTGTTGGCCAGTTGCTGAAAAGAGTACCCTCAGACAATGAGGGCAGTAGAAGTACAGCTTCTTTGCACTCACAAGGATTACAAGGGAAGGCCATGCACACCTAGTGGAGGCAAAATGTCCAAAAACTGCGACAATTTCATGAAACCATTACAGCATGTAGGGCTTTCTATGGGGGGGAACTCTGACAAACAGGGAAAAGTTAACCAAGATGGTGAGGGAGTACTTAAGTGACCATACCAGCATCCTTCCTGTGCCTTTTAACTATTGGGTGTCCAAGTTGCACACTTGGTCCAACCTCTCCTTGTACGCCTTGGAGGTGTTGGCCTGCCCCGCCGCTAATGAGTTGTCTATACAGGTTCTCATAATGGATAGGCGCACAAGCCTGTCATCAGAAAATGCAGCCAGACTGACTTTGATAGACTGGAACGAGGGCTGGATTTTCCTAAACATTGCAAGCCCACTGGATAACAGTAGCCCAACCTAAATTCACAAAAAATGTTTAGTTTTGCAAATTGGCTTAGCATGCATCCCTTCCTCATAATCTCTTCTAGCATGTATCACACAGCTCCCAGGGCTCATTTTTGTTATGCTTTTGCACATTCTGCAGTGTTCTGATTAGTAGTCCCACTTCTTACCAATGCTAACACAATGTTTTATTCTGAGGCCATACTCAGTGTCTTCCAATGTGTTCCACACAGCCCCAGGGGTAATTTTTGGTATAGGCCATCACTTGCCTTAACTGTATTCTCAATTTATCTCCAATCTTGTGGTTGTCTGGTAGTAATGATTTTCAGGATACTGGGGGAGGGTGACTAAACACAGGCCCTAGCTCACCTTAAAAATAATTTAAATTGTTAAAAAATATATTTTGGTGTCTTTTAGGATCCATTCTGTTTGTAACAATCATAAATTTTAATTACATAGCGATTACCAATTACATATTCTGTGGCAATTTACAGTGTCTATTGCTGGTAAAAAACAATCTTGGGTTGTACTGGGTTCTAAATGAGAATACTGTCTTTTACCCTTGAGGCGTTGATTCAAACCATTGCTTCCCTTAAATGTCTTAAAAATGTTGGAGAAAAAATATTTTGGGATCCATTCTTATAATAACAATCCTAAATTTAAGTTACTTAGTGCATACATATTCTGTAAAAATTTACAGTTTTCGTTCTAGCAAATAAAACAAAAACATTCCTGGGTTGTGCTGGGTCCTAAATAAGAATACAGGCTCTTTCCTTAGAGACGTCTGTGGAAAACGACGCTACTCTTAAATGTTTTGAAAATTTTGGAAAACTTATTTGCGACTCTTGTAGGTTCCATTTTCAGGATACTTCTTGTAGGCCTGAGAGACAGAGCTCTTCAAGTCGCAGCCTTACAGTAATGGACAGACATTTAAGATGTCCGCTGCATGGGCAACACAAAAAGACAGTGGGATAATAAAGGGAAGGAAGACGTTAGCAGTAGGTAGAGGGGAAAAGGGACACCTGCTAACACTGCCCTGTCTGAATTCTATAAACGATGTCATGTGATGGGTCATGTGTCTATTTAAAGGCTGGTGGGGTAAAACCACATCAACTTACCAGCAGTAGCAGAGAAAGACATAACACTCACAGGTGTGAAGGAAATAATCATGTTTAATATACTGTATAGCACAGACTCTAGAGCTGCTACTCATAACACACATATTGGAACATTTGCATTGCCACGCTCAGGCCTTTACCTGAGCTCAGTACCAGTGCCTGTCACCTGTCTAATATGCCCAACATATCTTGTCTCTCTTTCCTGTAATTACTTTGATGTTGTCCAAAATCCTGCAAGGGTGACATTCTGTCTGGCTGGGTAGTTACCAGTAGTGCATATGCTTGTGCAGATTGAACAATGACATTGCTGTCTCTTTTCCTGGAGGAGTCTGCTTCAAACTACAATGACGCTTGTGCGTTTTCCTGGCATGGGTCTCAGGCCTGACAGACTGTCCACAATACAAGCCTTCACTTGTCTGAATTGTGTTTAAAATTTAATTCAAATGCTTTGGGTGCCTGGTAGGATCTATAGGTGCATCTCAATAGATTAGAATATCATCAAAAAGTTAATTCACTTCAGTAATTCAATACATAAAGTGAAATGCATATGTTATACAGGGTCAATACAGAGTGATCTATTTCAAGTATTTATTTCAGTTAATGTTGATGATTATGGCTTCCAGACTATGAAAACCCAAAAGTCATTATCTCAGAAAATTTGAATAATTAACAGAAAACACCTGCAAAGGCTTGCAATGCTTTTAAAATGGTCCCTTAGTCTTGTTCATTAGCTTACAAAATCATGGGGAAGACTGCTGACTTGACAGATGTCCAGAAGGCAGTCACTGACACACTCCACAAGGAAGGTAAGCCACAAATGGTCATTGCTAAAGAAGCTGGCTGTTCACAGAGTGCTGTATCCAAGCATATTAACGGAATGTTGAGTGAAAGGAAAAGTGTGGTAGAAAAAGGTGCCCAAGCAACCGGGATAACCACACCTTGAAAGGATTGTTAAGAAAAGGCCATTCAAAAATGTGGGGGAGATTCACAAGACGTGGACTGCTGCTGGAGTCAGTGTTTTACCACACACAGAGGGATCCAGGACATGGGCTACAACTGTCACATTACTTGTGTCAAGCCACTCATGACCAATAGGCAACACAAGAAGTGTCTGGGCCTGGACCAAGGAGAAAAGAACTGAACTGTTGCTCAGTGGTACAAGGTGTTGTTTTCAGATTAAAGTAAATTTTACATTTCATTTGGATATCAAGATCCCAGAGTCTGGAGGAAGAGTGGAGAGGCCACAATCCAAGCTGCTTGAGGTCTAGTGTGAAAGTTCCACAATCAGTGATGGTTTGTGGAGCCATGTCATCTGCTGGTGTAGGTCCACTGTGTTTTATCAAGACCAAAGTCAGCGCTGCCATCTACCAGAAAATGTTAGAGAATTCATGCTTCCCTCTGCCGACAAGCTTTATGGAGATGGAGATTTCATTTTCCAGCAGGACTTGACACCTGTACACACTGACAAAGTACCAATACCTGGTTTAGTAACCACATTATCACTGTGCTTGATTGGCCAGCAAACTCACCTGACCTAAACCCCATAGAGAATCTATGGTGTATTGGCAACAGAAAGGTGAGAGACACCAGACCCAACAATGCAGATGAGCTGAAGACTGCTATCAAAGCAACCTGGGCTTCCATAACACCTCAGCAGTGTTACAGGCTGATCACCTCCACACCACCCTGCATGATGCAGTAATTCATGCAAAAGGAGCCCGACCAAGTATTGAGTGCATTTATAACAAGAAGAGTAGATTTGGCACATCCAGGTTTAAAAACATTTTTTTTTCTCCTTTATTTAGACATAACCGACAAAAGCAAGCAATTCATTGCATGTTTGAGCAGTCCTCCAATTGCAGTCCTTCTATTGGGTACATTTACTGTGCATACTTTTCATTAGGCCAACATTTATAATTTAAAAATCATTATTTCAGTTGGTCTTATATAATGTTCACATTTTCTGAGATAATGGCTTTTAGGTTTTCATTGGCTGGAAGCCATAATCATCAACATTAACATAAATAAACACTTGAAATAGATCACTGTTTGTAATGACTCGATATAATATATGTGTTTCACTTTATGCATTGAACTGCTAAAATAAACTTTTTGATGATGTTCTAATTTATTGAGATGCACTTGTATTTTACAAACATTGGTCATATAGCCTCCCAACCTCTGTATTATATTCATGTTACGACGGCTTCACCTGTTATCACACCAGCTCCATCGGGCTCTGGGGCCAAAATGAACTATGGCGCTCTACAGTGTTTCAGGGAGTGCGCCAGAGGTCACTGTTCAAAGCATCTGTATGACAGCCGCATTATTCTATATTTACTCTACTTCTAATCTCAAAATGGCCGTCATATTCCAGCCTCCGGGCCCGATCCCTGCATTTATTGACCAGTTCCCCACCTGCCTTCTGGACTTTCTCTCTGCTGACATTATCATCACGGGTGACTCATTTTCCTACTGACAGCCGACAGTCGGCAGCCTCCAAACATTTGCTGCTCACTTCATCTTGTGGAGTCGCTCAGTGGTTCCTCCGCGGCCACCAACACAGACATTTTGCACAATTTTACAGCATTAACTGTGCACTAATACACTACAAACTTTATGAAGGTTAGATCATATTTCTGAGGTTTTAGTTTTGTTTTACATTACACAAAGATTACACACAGGTGATTAACACATGATTCCTCCATTGGAATATACAAGACACTTTGCATTTGTATTATTATCACTGGTCATATATAAATATGGAACAATTGGCTCAGATTTCTCAAAACTCATCAATTATTGATATTCTAAAGTCTTGTGAAATTTATGACAATTTCATTATCAGGAAAATAGTATAATGAAAGACTGAGGCAAAGACCTAATAGTAATATCTGTAATAATGTGAGAAATGAGAGATTTAATTACTGATTAAAATGAAGAATTAATAATTATACCGATCCACAGCATCTCACACATACTGTATATGATAGAGTCACACATGTATATATGTCTCCCAATATGATAATGAGCTGACGTCACTTCCCCTGGCTGTGACATCTCCTACATAATATAGACAGCTCTGATGGATCACACATCACCTCGTAGGAGTAACCCCAGCAGTAATGAAGACTTTCCTGCTCCTCTGTATATCACTGGCCGGCGTGTCAGGTGACCATTACTAGAACATTAATATAAAGATATTACTAGCTCTATGATGAGATGTGGATGTAACCTTATTCTGTGTATTCTCCAGGTGTCCAGGCTCAAGAACGACTTGTCCAGTCATCAGACCCCGTGGTGGTAAAGCCCGGGAATTCCCATAGACTCTCATGTGAAGGGTCTGGATTCACCTTCAGTAGCTATGGCATGCACTGGATCAGACAGAGTCCTGATAGAAGACTACAGTGGATGGCTTATATTAGCAGTGGTGGGGGTAGCACAAGCTATGAGGATTCTGTCAAAGGCCGATTCACAATCTCCAGAGATAACAGTAAAAACATGTTATATCTACAAATGACCAATATGAAGACTGAGGACACTGCCGTGTATTACTGTGCTAGAGGCACACTGATAGAAGACAATGTCTGAGTGTGACATAAACTGGGAGAAGATTCATCATTACCCCACTAGGTGGCAGCACTAATTCAAGGATATTACAGGGAAGGCAAGAAATATCATTACAAGTACATTATCAATAAAAATATTGTGTAAAGTAGGATCACAATGCTTGATTTAATTGATTATTGTATTAGTCATATTTTCCTGAAAAATTTCCAAGATAATTAAGTTATTTATGGGATATCAGTTTCTGAAAGATTCACAATTGTTGATGTCGTTTTTTGATCTTGGAATAACCTTGTTCCAGTTTGTCAGAGCTGCTGATCTCAGTAGTTCTCTGTTGATCTGCCGACATCTATAGATATCATTACCAGTGGAGGAAGACACAGCGCTCGATCAAGAGGGTAAAGCACTTTTTTTTCCTTCAAAACTGCAGTCGGGGAACAAAGATCTTCTGAAATAGGAAAATTCATTTAGTTTTATGATAAGGATAAGACCAGCTCTGGTTTTGGTAGTATAACTCCATAGCCACAAGTTTGTATTGCAGCATCACAAATATTATTAATGTATTTTTTTATGCAATCTCACAATGACAGCTGTCAAAGTTCAATACCTGCTGGATTTTTCATTAACAGAACACAAATCATAAGCTCCTATTCCAGCGTTATTGCTTTGATTTCTACTCTTTTGTGACACATCAGCAGATCTGTCGAGCGTCTTTGCTCGCTTTTGGAAATATCGCAAGATTACCATCTGATGCCGGCGTTGATGTCACGTTAGGGGCCGGGCCCCCATAGGCGAGTATGGGCAGCGTAAACGTGGTGCTACCATGGCAGTAGCACCGCATTTATGCTGCAAAAACACTAAGTTTTTAGCGCGACACCCCGGGCAGCGCGGTAATAACAAATGTGACCCTAGCTTAATACCACCAAAACAATAGCTCTTTTGAGAGCTGAAGAGATACTGTACAGAGTTAGATTACATGGAGGGTGAGTTACTCCAGCAGGGTCAGTGTCCAGTAGGGTCAGTGTAAAGCAGCAGTAGTCCAAATATTTCCTATTGTGTGCTGCAAACCTGTCCACATTATAAAAAGGTGGTTTTCCCAACGTTAAGCAGCAGTAGTCCAAACATTTCCTAATGCTTGCTACCAAGCAGACACCAGGCCATGTTACCCGCTGTTATTGTGGTAACAGGCTGGCTTCTGCTGTCCACAATACTTCCCTTAAAAAAGCAGTTATTGCTCTCCACAAAGCGGTAGTCCAAACATTTCCTACTGTCTGCTACAAACCTTGCACCGGGCCATTTAACACGCTTGTGCTTCTGTCCACATTATAAAAAGGCGGTTTTCCCAACGCTAAGCAGCAGTAGTACAAACATTTGCTACCGCCTGCTACCAAGCACACACTTGGTCATGTTACCCGCTGTTTTTGTGGTAACAGGCTGGCTTATGCTGTCCACAATACTTCACTTAAAAAGGCACTTAGGCTAGGGTCACATTAGCCCCATGGAAGCGCTAAAATCTATCGTTTTTTTCATGTTGAAGTGTTCAAAAACACTAGAGTTAATTCTTCCATAGGCTCCCATGTAAAAAATGTATTGCAAAAGTGCAATACTTTTGATGCTATGCATTTTTGCAAAAACACCAAAAAATGCGGTAAGCAGCATTTTTGGGGGCATTTGCTAAATTTACAGCATTTTTTTAACATGGGAGTCTATCGGAAATACTTGCGTTAACGCATGGTACATATATGTGTATCGCCCTCAGGGCTATGGGTTACTCAAGACAAGACCTTATTCTCTGCTTACAGGGGGATGTCACGGTGGTGGCCATGGACAGGTTCCGTGGCCCTGGAGGGACCACAAATAAAAAGGAAAAAAATAACAATACAAATAAGAGTTTGTCAGTGATGCCACCTGTGGGATGCGGCCAGATATGACCACCGCTGCTTATCTCAGCTTTAGTGGATGATGTTGGGATGCAGCAGGATGATAAATCCTCCACAGGTAGGGCTAGGATGATCCCTGAGCTGGTGATAATAATTGTTATTGGTGTTGATGGGGATGCAGGAATTAGCTCAAACAATGATGTGGAGACACAAGAATAACAGTCTTTTCTTTACCTTTAATGGTGGAACTCAGGTAGTACCGGGTACTGTTTTCTAAAGTTCATGGGGTCCGGAGCTTGGAGGTAATTTTAGGCTTTCCACGCCAGGCAAGTCCTGAGGCTTTTCTTTTAGATTGTGTCCGTTGGGCCCTGGCTGCATAAAGCAATGCTGTGACCCTCTCTGTTCTGTACTAGCTGTAGGACAAGCAGCGTGAACCCTTCCCTTGGCTGTATTTCTACTTAGCTGTCCTGGGCTCTGTAGTGCGGCTGTGTCTCTTTAGCTTTACAGTGAATGGGGCGGTGTATAACTATCCGTTCTCCGGATTTGGCAGCTGGCTGTATAATCCCTTATGATCGCGGTCTCCGGTGTTCACATTTAGGTAGGATTGTGCAACCAAAAGCTCACAAATGAATATAGTCCGATAGTGCTTGTAAAATCTAAAGTAGTACTACTACCATGTAATGGTGATTGGCAGAAACCACGCACTATTCAATGTTCCCCCTGTCAGTTGTGGGGGTCCATTTTGCTTGACACCAGAAGTATATATGATATATGTCCAGTGTCCATTGCTAAATGTTTGTTGTGTATGTGCAACTGCAGCTTGTGTGCAGGTGGCATCAGGGTCTGCTTCCTGGACAACATATTGGGAACCAGGTAACACAGGGGAAGTGCCAGTGGTTTCCTAATCATGCAGTTTTGTTTGTACGCTTTCCAGCAACTGAGTGGGGTGCTGCATATGTCATCAGTATTTTCAGAATGCTAACAGAGGTATTTTGCTGAATTTCACTTTTTATTCTGGCTGAAATGATGTCATTTCGGTGCAATGTGGGCATGATTTTTTTCAAATGGGGAGACATTTCTTGTGGTATGTTTATTGTGTGTTCAACTGTGTTGTGAGGCAAGCACTTCCAAGGCATATAAGCACACACAATAGTTAAAGGGAATGGAATGATGCAGGTATGGTCATTTAAGTATCCCTTTAGCAACTTGTTAAACTTCTATCCGCTTGCCATTGTTACAGGCACAGATAACCCTTGCTTATGTGCTGGTTTATTGAAAATGGCCCAGTTTGTGCACATTTTCCACCCAACACTGTTGTAGCAGGTGTGCGTGTCTCTACCCTTTAATCCTTGCTGTTGAAAAGAGCCACTACCTCTGCCACAACTATTGTCAGAGGGTGGTATTTTCAGCAAGGATTGAAGAATTCCATTGTGCAACCCTTTTGTGACTCCAAAATTAGGGAAGACATTTTCTCATTTTAGCATAGGTCGAGAAAGGTGGCTAACCAGTATAAGTTGTTGGCAAAAATGTGTATCATGCGAGGGTCTTAAAAAAGACACTTACAAACGGTACCATGTAGGCCAACCTTTGCTAACAGGCTGTGTCACCAGCAGGAGGATCAACACCCATCCTCTCCACACGCTGCCTCACCTCCTCCTCCACCTCCTCTCCAGCCCATCCAAGCTGTGGTTTGAAATCCCCTCTGTAGCAATGGAAGTCCCCTTGGTAGCACAGAAAAACAAATCCTCTCCCTCTTCAGCCTCATCATCTTCCTCATGATCACCCAATGTTGGCTCAGAATATTGGCTGGGCTGATTAGTATCTCCCATTGGGAAATCTTGATCCATAGCCGCATGTTGGTCATTGAAAGCTTCCTCTTTAAGATTAGGCAGTGATTGTTTTAACAGACAGAGCAGCTGAATGGGTGTGCTGATAATAGCCTGATATCACCACTCACAAGCTTGGTGCAGTACTCAAAGCTCTCAAGAACTTCACAATTGTCATAGATACCCAACCAATTGGCAATTGTTATGTGTGGTGTGTGAGTCTCAATGTAACGGGCATGTTGAAGCTGGTATTCAGCAACAGCCCTCTGCTGCTCACTCTTCCTCAACAACATATAATATGTTCAGTTCAACCACGTGTGCAGGTCGCAAATGAGTTGTTGACTTGTCAAATTAAAGCGGTTTTGCGGCACTGCAAGATCAGTAAAAGAGGTACAGGAATGGCGTAAATGGGCAATAGCACAACTTCTGATCTTTGTATGGTGACTTGGTGTATATTTAAATCATTTCTGAACAACTAGGTTCCATTTGTGACCAATGCATGACACGTGTAGCTACTTGCTTAACTCTAAAGCTGCCATCATATAACTCCCATTATTGCACACGACGACCATGCCCATGGAGGAGGGCTCTCCAAAATGAATAAAGGAGAGCCCACATAAATGTATACAGGAGGGCCCTCAAACATATATAGAGGGACCTCCCAAATGAATAGAGGAGGGCCCTTCCCAAAGTATAAAGGAGGGCTCGCTTTAAGGTACAGGTGAGATGACCGTCAGTGCCAGCAACCATGGTTTTGCTTATGGTGTGTTATTTTAAGGCAGTGGTTTGAGAACCAAATGAATAAAGGAGGGCGCTCCCAAATATTTAATGGAGGACCCCCAAAAATGTGTGGATGGCCCTTCTCAAAGTATAGAGGAGAGCCTTCCAAAATGTATAAAGGAGGGCCCTCAATAATGAATAATGAGATGACCTTCAGTGCCAGCAAGCATGACTTTGCTTATGTTGTGTTATTTTAAGGCAGTGGTTTGAGCACCAAATGAATAGAGGAGGGTGCTCCCAAATATATAAAGGAGGACCCTCAAAAATGTGTGGATGGCCCTTCACAAAGTATAGAGGAGGGCCTTTCCAAATGTATAAAGGAGTGCCCTCAAAAATGAATAGATGAGATGACCTTCAGTGTCAGCAACCATGACTTTGCTTATGGCGTGTTATATTAAGGCAGTGGTTTGAGCACCAAAATGAATAGAGGAGAGCCCTCCTAAATGTTTAAAGCAGGACCCTCAAAAATGTATGAAGGGCCCTCCCAAATGTACAGAGGGCCCTCCAAAATGAATAGAGGAGGGCCTTTCCCAAAGTAAAAAGGAGGGCCCTCCTTCTTGTACAGATGAGATTACCTTCAGTGCCAGCAACCATGGCTTTGCTTATGGTGTGTTATTTTAAGGCAGTGGTTTGAGCACCAAATGAATAGAGGAGGGCGCTCCCAAATACATAAAGATGGGCCCTCAAAAATGTGTGGAGGGCCCTCCCAAATGAATAGAGGAGGGGTCTTCCCGAAGTTTAAAGGAGAGCCCTCCTTATTGTATAGATGAGATGACCTTCAGTGCCAGCAAACATGGCTTTGCTTATGGTGTGTTATTTTAAGGCAGTGGTTTGAGCACCAAATGAATAGAGGAGGACGCCCCAAAATGTATAAAGGAGGGCCCTCAAAAATGTGTAGAGGGCCCTTCCCAAAGTATAGAGGAGGGCCCTCCCAAATGCATAAAGGAGGGGCCACAAAAAGGTATAGATGGGCATCCCAAAACAATAGAGGGCCCTTACAAATGTATAAAGGAGGGCCCTCAAAAATGTATAGAGGGCCCTCCCAAATGAATAGAGGAGGGCCTTTCCCAAAGTGTAAAGGAGGGCCCTTAAAAATGTGTAGAGGGCCCTTCCCAAAGTATACAGGAGGGCCCTCCCAAATGTATAAAGGAGGGCCCTCAAAAATGTATGGAGGGCCCTCCCAAATGAATAGAGGAGGGCCCTCGCAAACGTATAAAGGAGGAACCTCCCAAACGAATAGAGGGCCCTCCCAAATGAATAGAGGAGGGCCCTTACCAAAGTATAAAGGAGGGCCCTTCTTATTGTACAGATGAGATGATCTTCAGTGCCAGCAACCATGCCTTTGCTTATGGTGTGTTATTTAAAGGCAGTGGTTTGAGCACCAAATGAATAGAGGAGGGTGCTCCCAAATGTATAAAGGAGGGCCCTCAAAAGTGTGTAGACGCCCTACCAAATGAATAGAGGAGGGTCCTTCCCAAAGTATAGAGGAGGGCCCTCCCAAATGTATAAAGGAGGGCCCTCAAAAATATATAGAGGACTCTCCCAAATGAATAGAGAAGGGCCCTTCACAAAGTATGCAGGAGGGCCCTCCCAAATGTGGAAAGGAGGGCCCTGAAAAAATGTACTGTGGGCCCTCCCAAATGAATGGAGGAGGGCCCTTCCCAAAGTATAAAGGAGGTCCCTCCTTAATATACAGATGAGATGACCTTCAGTGCCAGCAACCATGGCTTTACTTATGCTGTGATATTCTTAAAGCAGTGGTTTCAGCAGCAAATGAATAGAGGAGGACCCTCCCAAACATATGTTACAGGGCCACCTCTGGGCCCTCACCAAAACTCAGGTTGCAGGCCCTTTGAACAATTGATCTGAGGGCTGCAGAATGACATGGAGGATGAGGAGGAGAGACAGTAACTGGCATACGAGTAGATGGATACTGTGGCGCCCCTGCGGCTAGGGTGGCCACATAGGGAACTGCAGCCAGGTAGAAGGTTAGACGGTTTATGCATTAAACACCCTCACGGACATCCCACACACCACTAGAGGCAGCACCCAACCCGGAGCCCGGAACTCTAGGCGGGGTGGTGGGTTTAGAGGGAAGTGGGTGGGAACGCATCTAGGTCAGGTGACAGAAAGCTTGAGTAAAGGAAGAGGAGGAGGAAGGAGTTAGTAGGCCAAGGGTGCTGAACAGAAAAGACCCAGAGTAGGCCGGAGTAGGCTGAGAAGCAAAGACACAGTGAGCTGAGCAGCACAGACACCTGAAAGACAGAGACACACATCCCGGTGGGGTTGGGCTTGATGGAGATGCAGAATCCACAGTGTCACAGAAACTAAGGAGAGAAAGCTTGTCCATAGCCGGCATCCCAGGGGAGTGTGAGGAAAGAGACCGGACCAGCAGCACTGGATCTGAGGAACACGGCAGCACTGACTAACTGGTGGAGAAGTCTTCCCTATTGAAGCTGGAGTCACACGGGTTAGAAGGAGTCTGGTAATGCCTTGCAGGAAAGGATTACTGCAGACTAGGCACACACCAGAGTGTCGGCTCTGAGGGGAACAGAGATTCTATACCAGCTTCCCAGATTAACTGACGGGGAGCTTTAACTCCAGGTTGGAGTTCCCACAACAAGGGTAGGAAGCACAGCAGCAACAACGAGGACCCATAAGGGTCCCTTTACACGCCACCACTGGAAGGTAGCAACTGCCGGGCACTGGGCATAATTGTGCCTGTTGTCATGAAATTGCTACGAAATGGCGGCGTGTAAATAGGGTAGTTCCTCCCGGTGTCCTGCAGTTGACTCAGGTACCTGTTGCTGAGCCGTGCTCAAAAACAGAAAGGCACAATTGCCATGGTAGTGGCGTGTAAACGGGGCACAGGCATGGATGTTGTGTCGCCTAGTGAACTCCCAGGGGCGTGCCACGGCGTCATGGATACCACGCCCCATGAGCGATCATTGGTGGGGGCTACTGTGTATCCATTGGCTGTCCCTTCACAGGGCGCCATATTTAAAGAGCTATCCATTCACAGTCCACAATTGCAATGACGTCATGTAATAGCCAGATAAAAATGAAGAAAAGCTGCACTCACCAGAGATGATGAAAAACGGTCCTTTATTGCCAAGACATGATGCAGGGGGGGGAGAGACCAGAGTGACTACGGCACCGTTTCGGGCTCTCGCCCTTCAACGGGTCACAGGTGGCCGGTGGTGCCTGCTCTGACCTTATATATAGGTGGAGCTGGACCGCCCTCATGACGTCACAGCCGGCCGGTCATAATAAAAAAACAACACAAGTGCACATGTTAAAAACATTACACAAATTACAAGGAGAAAGAGAAGGAATACAATCAGTTAGTATATATATACATATCCACATTAACTATTCATGATTGCATGCTTACATATCGCTTGGCAGTGATCTGCTGCGGCATCCGAGCGCACCAGTACTTCCGGGTCATGTGAGCGCAACACGTGGTAAGTCACGTGACCGCAAAGGGGAGAACTATAATTGGATAACGTTCCCTGCTCTAACTGCGCGTGCGTGCAGTCCCCTCAGCAGCAAGGCAGCGTCATTGTGTTTACTAACGTTGTTAGGGAAACGATAAAGCCAATCAGGAGGGCAGCAGGATAAATGAATGATATATGACACAGTCTAAGCAGGAGGTTTATGCAGGCAACATAAAAACCCCTGCAATTATAAGGGTCCTCTAACAATCTCAATAAAGAGTAATCAAGAGTAATAAGGCCCAGGGTTTAACATTAGCTGAAGTCACATAAGGCAAAAAATACCCACTGAATTCCCATATTATAGCCCACATCCCCTCTTTTGCTTTTACGCCTAGTATTTCTATATGGCAGAAAAAAACGGCCACCGTCTGTATCGCTTCAGGGTCAGAAGTGGAGAGCTTCCTTGCGTACGCAAAATTTTAGGACATTTTTTTCTCCCATATAGAAATATAGAATGAGAACTTGGTCAACTGTTTCCTAAAGCACTCCCATTCAGCTAGATGCCAGGTCGAGGGTGCATTGTTCCCCAGAATGGGAGTTTTTTTTTCTACAAGTCCCACAGACAGAAAACAGTAAGCATGATTTGTTATATCAAGCTGAGCAGAGTCAAGACCACTGCCAAACTGGGCACCACCAGCATGCTAAAACACATGATAGCCAAGCACCCCAGGAGGTGGGTGGAACGCCTGGGTATAAAACATGTGTCTGTGGGTGAAACCACTGCTACTTCCCTTGTGCTACATCCTTTCCAATCTGCTATCCAGGAAGCAGGCACTCATGCCTCCTGCCCACAACTTATGGCTGCATTGACACAACAGTCATCAGCAACCATGTCCACTTCGTTGTTCTAGTGCAGCATTCATTTGTCCCTGCCTCAGGCATTAGAAAGGAAGTGGAAATGCTTGACCTCGCACCCAAGGCCCAAACGCTAAACAGCGACATTGCCAGACTGATTGCCTTGAAAATGTTGCTGTTTCGCCATGTGGAAACTGAGTCTTTCAACAACTATTCTTTTGCCCAGTGTGCTGTCCCTGGGTTACACAAGAAAGTATCAAACAATATCACCCATAATCTTACCAATGCAATAACTGGAAAGGTCCACCTAACCACAGACATGCGGGCAAGTGTTTGTGGTCAGGGATGTTACATTTCACTGGCGGTACACTGAGTGAACCTGGTGCAGGCTGGGACAACTTCTGCCCAATGCCAAAAATAGCAGACTCAAGTTCTATAAGGGTTTCCCTCTTCTCATATGCTAGTTTCTGTCTCCCCTCCAATTTCTCCTCATCCTCGGGTGCATTATACTGCCATTTACACCCACGCTGGGAGCTTTGCAGCATTGCCTCGGTAAAGCAGCAATCCGCTCTGCTGAAACTAATCTGTTTAGGTTATAAACCACACACCACAGCAGAGCTGGTGAAAGGTATAGCAGACCACATCACTCATTGGCTCTCCCTGCTGAATCTCCAACTAGGTCTGGTCGTGGGTGATAATGAGCTTAATCTTCTGGCGTATTTGAAGCTCAACAAGTGGTACATGTACTATGCATGCCCTACATGCTCAACTTAGTTGTATAGAGGTTTCTAAAAGCATACCCTGACTTGACAAAGCTATTTTTCGAGGTACACCGCATCTGTGCCCATTTCAGAAAGTCACCTCCTGCTGCCGCCGGTCTGGCAGTGCTGCAGTGGCACTGTCATACACCACCTCCTGTTAGAATTGTTCTATTGTGTATGTTCACAGCTTCCCAAGGGTCAATGGATCATAGTGCCTGCGAGATCGCATGGCTCTCAAAACTGGACCAAGTTTTTGGTACTGATGGGGAGGCACCAGCTACCAGTGGGTCTAAGGCAAGCGAGGAGTTAATTAGTAGCATGAGGAACCTTTTACACCAGAAAATTTGGGTGTGGTGGATCAGATAATATATGCAAAGATATCTGGAGTGGAGCCTAATACCTAGAGGTCTTTGGTTTCAAGTTTTCCACTCGTTTAGTCCAGCAGATGACTATTTCAGGAAATAATGGGAGGAAGTGGCTACCCTATGCTCCAATAGCTTTATGGGCCTGTTAATCACTCTTAATGATAAGACTATCAGATCCATTGATGAGGAGATTATAGGTATTCAGGACAAGCTCTCTACGCAATTATCATCGAAGTAATTGAAGAGGTTAAATGAATCAATCAATAAGGATTTCCTCAAATGGGAAAAAGACATAGTCTCCACAAAAACAAAGAAGTACCAACGGTATTTGTCTGACTTAAAAAATAATAGGATGTAGCGGTGGCAGAACAGTTATGGTAAGAAAAATAAAACCCCACCAAGTGTACCATTGGCTCCACTCCCTATTAACACATCCCTGTCCTCCATTTCCTTGGTGAAGGAAAATCCAGGAGCAGGGGACAGTGGGCGTGCTGGACCAGTCACTAGAGTGGCTGCTAAAAGTGCAGGACAGAAGGAACCTCTGAAGGTAGGCTCGCGTCCTGGGATGGGGACAAGAGTAATGACTTAGTAGTAATTAATCTGTCTGAACATCAGTTAAGTGAACCTCAAATTGAGGTTCTGAAACTGGGCCTTACTTTTGTCCCCTCTAATAGTGCTGAATATTTTACAGTGACCAAGGATGTGAGCCTCTTCCTAAGAAACTCTAAGCTAAAAAGAGGACCGGTACTGTATCGCTCACTGACCAGAAACAAGAGGCACTCAACAACCCAGAGAAATTGGAAGAGGAGAGTCACCCTGGCACTCAAGGTAATTTCCTGTGCACCTCCAGCCCAGGTCTACCACCTTCCCCTCTTTTCCATCTGTCCTCAGGTGGAGATTTTCAATCTCCTTATTGTGAAGGACCTTGCTGATCTTGGAAAGTGAGGCATACATCAAAACCTCTCATTGAGACACAGGAGGGCGATTTAAGACCTCCAGAATGTGAAGGACGTTGTGATAAAACCTGTGGATAAGGTGGGGGGAATGTGGTGATCTGGCCGGTATCCTTGTATGAGGAGGAGGCATGGAAACCGTTGAGGAACAGGGAATACTACACTACTCTCCCTTCCAGTCCTCTGAGTAAATTTGTTGTTGAGGTGTCCACTATTATTGACCAAGCCCTGGATCTTAGTATTATCCCAAAAAAAAGTCTGAGCTGGATTACCCACTAAGTCGCCAATGATACCCATCTTCTACATTTTACAAAAATACATAAACACACCACCATCCCCGGGCCATCCGATTAACTCTGGCATTGGAGGGATTTGTGACCCTGTATGTAAATTTATTGAGTACTATTTTCATCCATTGGTTGAAACGCTGCCCTTATATGTCAGAGACACTACGGACATCCTGAGGTGTTTCGATGGCTTAATGGTTGGAAGTGAGGTATCACTGGTGACTATAGACGTTGAGTCCTTATATACCAACAAAGGACATAGGGACTGTCTAAGAGCAGTTGAGTACTTCCTCCAGGCGAGTAATAGGGCTGAGGATTTGTGGAAACTGGTGTTGTAGTTGTTGGAGTTCTTGCTGACACACAATTTTTTCATCTTTGGCAACTGATTCTACCTCTAGCAGCACGGCACTACAATGGGAGCAGCATGCACTCCTTTGTACGCAAACCTCTTTCTGGGGTACTGAGAACTGGAGGTTTTCGTCGAGGGGGCGTGCGTCTCTTCCCATGCGCAGTGCTGGCTTTGATACATTGACGATGTTTTCATCATCTAGGGGGGAACTGGTGCTAAATTAGAGACTTTTGTGTCTCGGATGAACTCCAATGACTACAACATCCACCTCACACATAAGTGGGGAGGTTGTGAGATTGATTTTTTGGACCTTAAAGTATTTGTTCAATATGATGGTAGGGTGGAGAGCACTATCTTTCGAAAAGAGACCTCAATAAACTCTCTCCTGCATGCCACATCTTCACCCCCCCCCTTCTTTTATCAGAGCGATCCATGTGGGTCAGTTTCTATGGTTACGTAGGATATGCTCAACTGATGGTGATTCTGAGGGTCAGGCGTTGGATATGCAGGAGAGATTTGGGGCTCGTGGTTATTGTAACCACTGAATACAGCAGGGCTACAGGAATGCTAAGATCACTCCAGACTTCTTGGGGTGGGCCCCGGATGTGACAAGACCGTAAAGCAGCAGGTGAGATTCATATCGGCGTACAACTGCCAGTGGGAAGAAATTAGATCAATCCTTACCTGCTATTAGGCTGTATTGAAAGCAGAACCAACTTTACGTGATTTTCTCCCGGACCGTCCTTTGTTGACAGCAAGGTGGGGCAGACAACGTTTTCCTGTGCGCTCTGCTAAAGCACAGTTTCTGGGGCTTCCTGTGTGACTGCATCCAAGGTAAACATCAGGTTACTATGGAGCAGCGTTGCCTGTCAGCATCTGACGTTAATGCTAGCCGTTACAGCAGACTCGGCTCAGAGTTTAGCGGATCCAGTAAATGTGGGTCACCCTTCAAGTGTGACCCTAGCCTTAGTCCCTTGATAATGGCTTTGTCACACTATCAGCTATCATATAATTCGAGTACACCACGTTCCACTAAGGCCGGCTTCACATTTGCTTTTGAGACGCAGCGTCTCTGAATGCAGCCAAACGCATGCGCACTGCGTTCCTATGTTTAACATGGGAAAGCATGGTACCTGCTTTTGGCTGCATTTGTATGTGTTTGTGTTTGGATGCATTTTTGTAAGCATCCTCCGAACGCAGCATGTTGCATTTTTTGTGCATCTGAGGGCACTCGCTTCTTACGCAAGTGCCCTGAAGCGCACATAAAATGAATGGAGGTCAATAGATCCGCAGTGTCATGACAGTGCAGGTGAACGCTGCGGATCACATAGAAAGTAGTGTAAAACAATCCGGCTATATATATTTTCATTCTCTCATTCTTTCTCTCATTCATTCACTCTCTCTCATCTCCACCGCTGATCTCTGTCGCTGTTCCCGCCACTGATCATCGCCACTGATCCCCACCGCTGATCACCACTGCTAATCACCGCCGCTGATCTCCGCTACTGATCTCCACCTCCCGCCCGCCGAGACCACCTCTCTCCTGCCGAAACCACTGATTGAGGGTCGGGCACATTTACAGGCACATACTTTGTGAAAGCATGCAGAGAATCATAGTAACATAGTATTTAAGGTTGAAGGAAGACCTTAATGGTACCTTTACACGCAGCTACAGGTAACAGGTTTTCCACAGGTAACTTACTGGTTGCAGTGAAATCATGGAGACATGGTTCTATCTTGTTGCTGTGTACAAATGGAACTATGTCTCCATGATTTCACTGCAGCCAGTAAGTTACCTGTGGAAAACCTGTTACCTGTAGCTGCGTGTAAAGGTACCATAAGTATATCTAGTTCAACCCTATAGCCTAACATGTTGATCCAGAGGAAGGCAAAAAAAAACCATGTGGCAACACCAAGCTCCATATTGGGTAAAAAAATTCCTTCCTGACTCCAGATATGGCAATCAGACTAGTTCCCTGGATCAACGCCCTATCAAAGAATCTAGTATATATAACCGGTAATATTTTTTTCAAGAAAGGCATCCAAGCCCTTCTTAAATGTTAGTAGTGAGTGACTCATAACAACATCATGTGGCAGAGAGTTCAATAGTCTCACTGCTCTTACAGTAAAGAATCCACGTCTGTGATTATGATTAAAACTTCTTTCCTCCAGACGTAGAGGATGCCCCCGATCCTCGTCTCAGGCATAAGAGTAGAAAGATCATTAAAAAGGTCTCTGTACTGTCCCCTCATATATTTCTACATTATTATAAGATCACCCCTAAGCCTTCGTCTTTCCAAACTAAATAACCCCAAGTTTAATAACCTGTCTTGGTATTGCATACCCCTCAGTCCTCTAATAACCTTGGTCGCTCTTCTCTGCACCCGCTCTAGTTCAGCTATGTCTTTCTTATACACCGGAGACCAGAATTGTACACAGTATTCTAAGTGAGGTCGCACTAGTGACTTGTATAGAGGTAAAATTATGTTCTCCTCATGAGCATCTATGCCTCTTTTAATGCATCCCATTATTTTATTTGCCTTTGCAGCAGCTGCCTGACACTGAGCACTAAATGTGAGTTTATCATCTACCCAAACACCCAGGTCTTTTTCAGTGGTAGTTTTGCCCAGTGTTTTACAATTAAGCACATAATTATACATTTTATTTCCTTTGCCCAAGTGCCTTACCTTACATTTATCCCCAGTAAAGCTCATTTGCCATTTATCAGCCCATGCTTCTAGTTTACATAAATTAAATATAAAAATGTCCTGCTCTGTATTGATTACCCTGCAGAGTTTAGTGTCATCTGCAAATATTGGGATTCTACTCTGTATGCCCCTACAAGATCATTAATAAATATGTTAAAAAGAAGCGGGCCCAATACTGACCCCTGTGGTACCCCACTGTTAACTGTTACCCATTCTGAGTGTGTTCGATTAATGACCACCCTTTGTTTCCTATTACTGAGCAGTTCTTAACCCACTTACAAATATTTTCCCCTATCCCCGTTGCTCTCATTTTATGTATCAACCTTTTGTGTGGCACCGTATCAAAAGCTTTTGAAAAGTCCATGTACACCACATCCACTGCATTTCTTTGGTCCAGTCCAGAACTTACCTCTACATAGAAGCTTATCAGGTTAGTTTGACAGGAAACCCATGTTGATAATGGGTCATGAGGTTATTTTTCTTCAGATACTCCAGTATAGCATCTCTTAGAAAACCCTCTAGGATTTTACCCACAGTAGAGGTTAAGCTTACTGGCCTATAATCTCCAAGTTCAGTTTTTGTCCCCTTTGTCCTGTGGTACAGACCCTGTTATTATGGAATCTTTAAAGAGTAAAAATAATGGTCTATCTATGACAGTACTTAATTCCTGCTGCACTCTGGGGTGTATCCCATCCGGGCCTGGGGATTTGTCAACTTTAGTGATTTTTAGATGATGCCGTACTTCCTCTTGGGTTAAGCAGGTGACATTTAATGGAGAGTTTTTCTTATCACTAATCATATTGTCTGTCATGGGATTTTCTTGTGTAAATACTGTTGAAAAAAGTCATTTAGCATATTAGCTTTATCTTCATCCTCAACCATCACTTCACCCAGGCAATTTTTAAGGGGCCAACACAATTATTTTTTAGTTTCTTACTATTTATGTAGTTAAATAATATTTTGGGATTTTTTTAGTTTCTCTGGCAATGGGTCTCTCTGTCTCAATCTTTGCTGCCTTAATTTGCTTTTTCCAGATGTTATTTAATGTTCTGTATTTATTTAATGCCTCATCCATTACTGCCTACTTGCTTTAATTCCCTAAATTCTTTCTTTTTGTCACTTATTGTGCTCCTTACAGCCTTATTTAGCCTTAGTGGTTTCCTCTTATTTCTAGCATGTTTATTCCCATATGGTATATATTGTGCACAGGTCCTATTCAGGATGCTAATAATTGTCTCCCATTTGCTTTGTCTACTTTTATGTCTCAGGATATCGTCCCAGTTTATTGCACTAAGATCATCTCTCAACCGTTGGAAATTCGCCTTCCTGAAGTTTAGTGTCCTTGTAGACCCTCTACTTCACATATTATTAAAGGATACTTGAAAAAGTATTATTTTGTAATCACTATTATCCAAGTGACCTCCAACCCGTATATTTGATATGTGGTCCGGCCTGTTGGTTAATATTAGGTCTAACAGTGCCCCCCTTCTTGTTGGGTCCTGAGCCAGTTGTGAAAGGTAATTGTCTCTCATAAGCAACGCTGTGTTCACATCAGTTCGGCACTGCGTTTGCGTCTGCATGTTAGACGCATGCAGACCAAATACTAGTGTGAAGCTAGCCTAAGTCATGTAAGTGGTGATGTTTTACGTCAATGTGCTTTGTTCTTGCACTAATATTCTCACTGCTAGCAAGTTTAGTGCATCCTTGGTTGTCCTCATAGATAACTGTTGGCTGAGCTAGTGCCTTGCCAAAATCTTCCAAAAGTTGTTTCAACCAAATTACTTCTTGACTTGCATTCCAGTGTCTTTGGCGTGGCTTGTGTCCAAGTCGGCAGAGAATTCTGACTGTAGCTGTAAAATTTGGACGAGTTGTGGTTGCTATGTACAGAAGCGCACCCACTGCTTGTCTGTAACTCTCATTGCTAGGTAGCAGATTTTCTTCTCCTTTCAACTTTAAGTAGGTTGGATTGACGCACCTTTGGCTTCTGACAACTCTCTTTCCTTGTGGTAGCTCCATAAGCTCCCTTGTCTGAGCTGGTGAAGGGACTCCATTTCTTCATTAGCGGCATTTATCCACTTCTGCTTCTCGTGGACAGGCAGTTTTTGCATCTCTTGCCATGACTGTGACTCTGGTTCAGGTAGTGTTCTAACTATATAAGAAAGGCATCTAGCTGGGATATCTTGACTTGATTCTTCTGTTCCTTCCTTGGTGACTTCAGAGCTTATCAAGACTTTAATGTTTTCCTTTTCAGTGTCTGGGTTTGGTGATCAAGATTCTTGTACTTGTTTCTTAGGCTGGTTTCATATAACGTTATTTTTCCTGTCCGTGGGATCCTACTTTTTGCAAAACGCCACGGACAGGAACGGACACCATAGGAGGTGACCTATTTCTGTGTCCGGGTCCATGATTTTCACGGGTCCGGACACAGAAAGAGCTGTGTGGGGCACTTTCACTTCCGCAATGTATATCCAGTAAAAGCAGGGGTTAAAAATAGTAAAACTCTATTCTCACCTTTCCAGCAATCCCCAAACATCAGCATCTATCTCCAGATGCTTACAGGACCTGGATGGGCGGGGCTACCCGATCAGCGTCATCGGTCACAGGACTGGTTACCGCGGTAACCGGTCATGTGACCCGATGAGCTGATCGGGTTGTGACATAATGCCAGGTCCTGTAGCCACCGGAGATGTCGCACATTAGGGGATCGCAGGACAGGTGAGAAGTGATTTTTTTTATTTTTAACTCTTGCTTTCACTTAAACAAGAAACGATCCTGTGTTTTCTCGGACCCGTGCTCCATAGGCCCCCATGTTAAAGGCCGCGGATCGGGTCGTATCCGATTCGGTCTGCTTTGGTCATTTGTGCCCAAAATCAGAGCGGTCTCTGATTTTGGGCACAGCAAAAAATCAGACACAAATCGGATCCGACAAAAATCGGATGGCAATTAGGCCAAATCTGATCTGATCTGTGCCCATACGATTACATGGGGGCCAAATCGGATCCGTGGCTGTCCATGTTGCAACGGACAGCCACGGATCCTCAAAAATTACAGTGTGAAAGCACCCTTAGGTTGAATAACTGGTGTAACTTCATGGAATTTGAGCAATATAGAGTTTTTGTAAATCACTACATCTCTGCTGATTGTTACTGTGTTGGTCTATGGGTGCAAAATTCTGTATACCTTTTTAGTTTCACTATAGCCCACCAGGATCTCTTGCTTTGCATGTGATTCCCACTTGGAACATTTTTCTTTGGGAACATACACAAACGTTTTGCTTCCAAATATCCTGAGGTGCTTCAGGTTAGGCTTCTCACAGTTCCATAGCTCATATTGAGTTTATTTGTGGCTTTACCTGGCAGTCTGTTTTGAAGATAGCAAGCTATCATGATGGCTTCTTCTCAATATGTTGTAGGTAGATTAGCATCAAACAACATACTTCTTTTACTTGCATAGAGGGTGTGGTTCTTTCTCTTTGCAATGCCATTCTATTCTGAGTTGTATGGAATGGTAGTCTGGAACACGATTGCATTCTTTTTCGAAATAGTTTGCACCTTACCACTTGTATATTCAATTCCTTTATCTGCACGCAGGGCTTTTGGCATTCTTCCAAATTTGTTAAACACTACAGCAAGATATTCTTCAAGTTTATGTGGAATTTCAATTTTACTGTGAAGCAGGTAGGTGACTGTATATCTGGAGTAGTCATCAATAAATGTGAGAAAATATCTCTTCTTGCTTGGAGTTTGAACAATCATTGGACTGTAAACATCTGTGTGTATCACATTCAGTGGCTGTGCAGATCTAGTGCTGCTTACTTTATGAAAGGATTTTCTGGACATTTTCCCTTTAAGACAACTAGTGCACTTTATCATTTGACTACACTGGTTGATTTCAGCACTATTTGCAAGTTGACCTAGCTTCCTTTCTGCTTCTGGATCTCTGTGCCCAAGATGTCTATGACATACATAGATACAGTTCTTATGCAGATCTTGTCTAGCATTGTACATTCTTTCTTTGCATTCTAGCTGATAAAGTTTTTTTGCATTTTTCCTTCTGTAAGAGTGTGACCCTTCTTTGAGATGATGCAGCTGTTATCTTTAAAAGCACCTACATTGCCTTTTTGCATGAGATTTTTTACTGACTGAAGATTGCTTTCAAGGCTGGGAACAGAGAACATTCTTTACTGGGATCTTTCTGCTTTGTACTGAGGAAACTGGACATAGGAGGTAGCTGTCTCCTACTCCTTCTGAAGTCATATAGTGACCATTAGCTAAGATGACCTTTTCTGACTTGCTTTCATCAAGGTCAGTGAAGAAATCCTTATTATTTGTCATATGGCTGCTTGCACCAGAATCTATACACTGTATGTGCTTTGCAGATGGGCCTGTATCGGCATAAAATGCAGCTTCAACACATGCAGGATTTTCCTTTTCAGCTGTTTTAATGACTGTTTTGCCTTTTAAGCTGACATACCCTTGCTTTCCAAATTCAGCAGTTTGCTTTAAAGGGATCCTGTCACCCCCAAAACACCTTTAAAGCTATTAAAACCTGTCCCTACAGCATATTAACACTTTCCCTACACTATTTTTAGCTCCTAAATGCAGTAAATGATATTGCATAAAAACGTTTTATAAGTACCTGATTAGTGATGATAATGAGTGACTATCTATTCATAGTCACTCATCAAGACTGCCCCTCTGCTTCATAGCACGCCTGAATAGGCGTGATCTACATCCAGGATTCAAAATCGCGCGTCCCTTCTGTGCCCTGTGTTCGTAGGAGGCTGCAGTGTGGCTTGTGACGCGATCCGCGTCATTCCCGGCGCCCTGTGACGTATTTACAGCGACGCCGCGCTGTTAGCTTCAAAATGTGCACTGCGCATGCCCAATGCGCATGCGCAGTGCACATTTTGAAGCTAACAGCGCGGCGTCGCTGTAAATACGTCACAGGGCGCCGGGAATGACGCGGATCGCGTCACAAGCCACACTGCAGCCTCCTACGAACACAGGGCACAGAAGGGACGCGCGATTTTGAATCCTGGATGTAGATCACGCCTATTCAGGCGTGCTATGAAGCAGAGGGGCAGTCTTGATGAGTGACTATGAATAGATAGTCACTCATTATCATCACTAATCAGGTACTTATAAAACGTTTTTATGCAATATCATTTACTGCATTTAGGAGCTAAAAATAGTGTAGGGAAAGTGTTAATATGCTGTAGGGACAGGTTTTAATAGCTTTAAAGGTGTTTTGGGGGTGACAGGATCCCTTTAAGGTGGTCGGGCTTTTTACAGACAAAACATTCACTTGTTTCTCTTAGATTGCTCTTATTTTTAGGGAAGTCCTGTATCTTTAATGCTGTTTCTGCTTAGGATTCACTACTTCTGCTTACATTCTGCATTTTTCTGTTGAATTAATTCACAATTTCTCCTTTAACATATTCTAGTGTGAGCTCATCATCTGGTCGTGCATCTAGTGTAGTCACAAGTGTGTCATAACTTTCTAGAAGACCACTCAATAGAAGTGCAGCAATATGAAAATCTTTAATTTCTTCTCCAATACCCCTCCAATACCCCTGAGACATTCCACAATCTCTAGGATGTTTCTTATATAGTCCTGTATACTCCTGCTTATTCTGTCCATCACTTAGCTTAGATTTATACAGCTTTCTCATGAAATAAAGTTTATTGCTGAGATTTAATCTTTCATGCACTTTGTGTAACTCATCCCATATCCACTTTGCAGTTGAACACTTGCATATATGCACCATCTGATCATCATCTACACTGAGGGAGATAGTGCTTTGTGCTTTCTGATCCTTCTCTATCCAATCATCTGGTAATGGATGAGGCACTTGGAAAGGTGGCCATACATTTTTAACTCTCCATTCATTTTCCATAAATAAGTGTTCCAACCACCTCTTACTACAACATGCATTGGGCATCTATCTTTGGGTACATGTGGATCCATCTGTCTTACCAGTGTTCAAAATTTGATATTTTACTTTTTCTGAACTGTTTATCAAAAAATTATGGACAGCCAACATTTTTTATTGACACATTTGAAAACCATAATAAATCATTATGATTTTAAGACATTTTTTTAATTTACTGTGAACTAAAGATGATGACAATTACAGGCATATTAATAATATATACAAGCTTCTCCAGCTTAATAAAATTATGGAAATATCAAACATTTTTTCACACATACGAGTAAAAAAGTGCCATATTTTTACAAACTGGAATGAGTTCCTGGATGGTTGGCAATATTGTGCCAACCCGCAGCTATCCATTTTCTATAAATGTATGGGACAGCCCCTTTAAAAATGTTCCTGGAAGCATGTAATATTGATCACTCAGCACTCTAAGAATATGGATGGTCTTTACTGTAAAACCTTTCTCCCTATGGTCAACAGCCCTGACACTATTTACTTCTGCTATACACAAGTCATCATCAACTTACACACAGGACCCCCGTAGTGCATTTATATTGGTGTTATGCAAACACAGTGACGCTCTTCCTGTTTGTTAATCAGATCCTGAGAATCTTTGTATATTAAGAATTGGTCCGAGTTATGGGCCACCTCATCTGCAGCCATGGAGACATCTCTAGTTTTGTCCACATTAATGATCTGTTTGGCAGGTAAAATAAGTCGGGGGTTGCACATATATTATATTACATTGATTAAGTTGTGCTACTTGATTTCCTCTTTTTATTTAGGTGCCTCTTCTGACACTGGTCTTACTCAGTCTTCAGACCCAGTGGTGGTAAAGCCTGGAGGATCTCATACACTGTCATGTAAAGCTTCTGATTTCTCCATGAGTGACTATTGGATGGACTGGGTCCGGCAGGCTCCTGGCAAAGGATTGCAGTGGTTGTGCAGGATATATAGAGGGAGCACAAACTATGCTGATGGAATTAAAGAACGATTTACAATCTCCACTGACTACAGTAATAACATGCTATACCTGAAAATGGACAAAGTGATCTCTGAAGATACCGCCTTGTATTACTGTGCAAGAGACACAATGATAGAAACCATCCACTGCTCTATCAAAAACCAAACCATATGCTGTACATACATTGTCACTGTAGGGGACAGCAAATCAAGAACTAGAGAACTTTTAGGTATTTCAGAAAAGGATAGAGAGATAGAGAGATAGAGAGATAAAAATACCCAATTTGTAGGATTTTATTAGATAACTAGCTGTGAGCCCGATGCAAATGCATCGGGATTCTAGAACGTGCATTAATTTGATTATAGTAGTTATAGCTGTTAGCCTGATGCAAATGCATCGGGTATCTAAAATATGTTTATTGTTTTTTTAAAGATTTTTAAATAATAATCGCATCATCAATAGCAATAATATAAGCAATAGCATTATTATTAGCAGTAATAGCAGTATTAATAGCATTAATAGCATTATTATTAGCATTAATAGCATTAATAATAGCATTATTAGCATTAATAATAGCATTAATAACATTATTAATAGCATTATTATTAGCATTAATAGCATTAATAATAGCATTAAAAACATTATTAATAGCATTAATAGCATTATTATTAGCATTAATAGCATTAATAATAGCATTAATGACATTATTAATAGCATTAATAGCATTATTATTAGCATTAATAGCATTAATAATAGCATTAATAACATTATTAATAGCATTAATATCATTAATAATAGCATTAATAACATTATTAATAGCATTAATAATAGCATTATTAGCATTAATAATAGCATTAATAACATTATTAATAGCATTAATAGCATTATTATTAGCATTAATAATAGCATTAATAACATTATTAATAGCATTAATAGCATTAATAATAGCATTATTAGCATTAATAATAGCATTAATAACATTATTAATAGCATTAATAGCATTATTATTAGCATTAATAGCATTAATAATAGCATTAATAACATTATTAATAGCATTAATAGCATTATTATTAGCATTATTAGCATTAATAATAGCATTAATAACATTATTAATAGCATTAACCGCATTATTATTAGCATTAATAGCATTAATAATAGCATTAATAACATTATCAATAGCATTAATAGCATTAATAATAGCATTATTAGCATTAATAATAGCATTAATAACATTATTAATAGCATTAATAGCATTATTATTATTATTATTATTAATAGCATTAATAATAGCATTAATAACATTATTAATAGCATTAATAATAGCATTATTAGCATTAATAATAGCATTAATAACATTATTAATAGCATTAATAGCATTATTATTAGCATTATTAGCATTAATAATAGCATTAATAACAGCATTAATAGCATTAATACCATTATTATTAGCATTATTAGCATTAATAATAGCATTAATAACATTATTAATAGCATTAATAGCATTATTATTAGCATTAATAGCATTAAAAATAGCATTAATAACATTATTAATAGCATTAATAGCATTAATAATAGCATTATTAGCATTAATAATAGCATTAATAACATTATTAATAGCATTAATAGCATTATTATTAGCATTAATAGCATTGATATTAGCATTAATAACATTATTAATAGCATCAATAGCATTAATAATAGCATTATTAGCATTAATAATAGCATTAATAACATTATTAATAGCATTAATAGCATTATTATTAGTATTATTAGCATTAATAATAGCATTAATAACATTATTAATAACATTAATAGCATTATTATTAGCATTAATAGCATTAATAATAGCATTAATAACATTATTAATAGCATTAATAGCATTATTATTAGCATTAATAGCATTAATAATAGCATTAATAACATTATTAATAGCATTAATAGCATTATTATTAGCATTAATAGCATTAATAATAGCATTAATATCATTATTAATAGCATTAATAGCATTAATAATAGCATTATTAGCATTAATAATATCATTAATACATTATTAATAGCATTATTATTAGCATTAATAGCATTAATAATAGCATTAATAGCATTAATAATAGCATTATTAGCATTAATAATAGCATTAATAACATTATTAATAGCATTAATAGCATTTTATTAGCATTATTAGCATTATTTAATAGCATTAATAACATTATTAATAGCATTAATAGCATTAATAATAGCATTATTAGCATTATTAATAGCATTAATAACATTATTAATAGCATTAATAGCATTATTATTAGCATTAATAGCATTAATAATAGCATTAATAACATTATTAATAGCATTAATAGCATTATTATTAGCATTAATAGCATTAATAATAGCATTAATAGCATTAATAATAGCATTAATAGCATTATTATTAGCATTAATAACATTATTAATAGCATTAATAACATTATTAATAGCATTAATAATAGCATTATTAGCATTAATAATAGCATTAATAACATTATTAATAGCATTAATAGCATTATTATTAGCATTAATAGCATTAATAATAGCATTAATAGCATTATTAGCATTAATAATAGCATTATTAGCATTAATAATAGCATTAATAACATTATTAATAGCATTAATAGCATTATTATTAGCATTATTAGCATTAATAGTAGCATTAATAACATTATTAATAGCATTAATAGCATTATTATTATTATCATTATTAGCATAAATAATAGCATTAATAACATTATTAATAGCATTAATAGCATTATTGTTAGCATTAATAGCATTAATAATAGCATTATTAGCATTAATAATAGCATTAATAACATTATTAATAGCATTAATAGCATTATTATTAGCATTATAGCATTAATAATAGCATTAATAACAATATTAATAGCATTATTATTAGCATTAATAGCATTAATAATAGCATTAATAACATTCTTAATAGCATTAATAGCATTAATAATAGCATTATTAGCATTAATAATAGCATTAATAACATTATTAATAGCATTAATAGCATTATTATTAGCATTAATAGCATTAATAATAGCATTATATAACATTATTAATAGCATTAATAGCATTATTATTAGCATTAATAGCATTAATAATAGCATTAATAACATTATTAATAGCATTAATAGCAATAGTTTTTGGGGCGCGTTCAATACTTTTTGGGGCGCGTTCAATACTTTTTGGGGCGCGTTCAATACTTATTGGGGCGCGTTCAATACTTTTTGGGACGCGTTCAATACTTTTTGGGGCGCGTTCAATACTTATTGGGGCGCGTTAAATACTTATTGGGGCGCGTTCAATACTTATTGGGGCGGGTTCAATACTTTTTGGGGCGCGTTCAATACTTATTGGGGCGCGTTCAATACTTTTTGGGGCGCGTTCAATACTTTTTGGGGCGCGTTCAATACTTATTGGGGCGAGTTCAATACTTATTGGGGCGTGTTCAATACTTTTTGGGACGTGTTCAATGCTTTTTGGGGCGCGTTCAATACTTTTTGGGGCGCGTTCAATACTTATTGGGGTGTGTTCAATACTTTTTGGGGCGCGTTCAATACTTTTTGGGGCGCGTTCAATACTTATTGGGGCGTGTTCAATACTTTTTGGGGCGCTTTCAATACTTATTGGGGTGTGTTCGATACTTATTGGGACGCGTTCAATACTTTTTGGGGCGCGTTCAATACTTATTGTGACGCGTTCAATACTTATTGGGGTGTGTTCAATACTTTTTGGGGGGTGTTCAATACTTATTGGGGCTGAGTGCTCGCAATGGCCGCTTCGCGGCCATTGCGAGTCGCTGGCCGAAAATGGAACCAGAGGCTCGGCCACAAAGTTAGCGATTTACCGCTCAGGCAGCGACTCGCAATGGCCGCGACCATTGCGAGTCGCTGCCTGAGCGGTAAATCTCTAACTTTGTAGCCGAGCCTCTGGTTCTATTTTCGGCCAGCGACTCGCAATGGCCGCTTCGCGGCCATTGCTCGCGCGTGGTGACGTCACAGCATGACATAGCCACGGCGTTTTCGGGGGCCGACACGAAAATGCCTACGGCAATTATATAGTAGATATAATATTTATTCATTTATATAGCACTATTAATTCCATTGCACTTTACATACATTTGCAACACTGTCCCCATTGGGGCACACAATCTAAACATCCTATCAGTATGTATATACTAGTAAAAAGGCCCGATACAATTGCATCGGGAACGCGGTGAAATGAATTGTGTGTATACAGGCGGGTGAGTGGGTAGCAGAGTATACAGGGGGCTCTGTGGGTACCAGAGTATACAGGCGGGTCTGTGGGTAGCAGAGTATACAGGCGGCTCTGTGGGTAGGAAAGTATACAGGCGGCTTAGTGGGTAGCAGAGTATACAGGTGGCTCTGTAGGTAGCAGAGTATACAGGCGGCTTTGTGGGTGGCAGATTATACAGGCGTCTCTGTGGGTAGCAGAGTATAGAGAAGGCTCTGTGGGTAGCAGATTGTACAGACGGCTCTGTGGGTAGCAGAGTATACAGGCGGCTCTGTGGGTAGCAGAGTATACAGGCGGGTCTGTGGGTAGCAGAGTATAGAGGCGGCTCTGTGGGTAGCAGAGTATAGAGGCGGCTCTGTGGGTAGCAGAGTATAGAGGCGGCTCTGTGGGTAGCAGAGTATAGAGGCGGCTCTGTGGGTAGCAGAGTATAGAGGCGGCTCTGTGGGTAGCAGAGTATAGAGGTGGCTCTGTGGGAAGCAGAGTATAGAGGCGGTTCTGTGGGTAGCAGAGTATAGAGGTGACTCTGTGGGTAGCAGAATATAGAGGTGGCTCTGTGGGTAGCAGAGTATAGAGGCGGCTCTGTGGGTAGCAGAGTATACAGACGGCTCTGTGGGTAGTAGAGTATAGAGGCGGGTGTGTGGGTAGCAGAGTATACAGGCGGCTCTGTGGGTAGCAGAGTATGATGTGGCGGGAGGCTGGAGGGGTGAGGAGAGCAGAGGCTGGAGGGGTGAGGAGAGCAGAGGCTGGAGGGGTGAGGAGAGGTGAGGCTGGAGGGGTGAGGAGAGGTGAGCTGGAGGGGTGAGGAGAGGTGAGGCTGGAGGGGTGAGGAGAGGTGAGGCTGGAGGGATGAGGAGAGGTGAGGCTGGAGGGATGAGGAGAGCTCCGGCTGGAGTGGTGAGGAGAGATCCAGCTGGAGGGGTGACGAGAGGTCCAGCTAGAGGGGTGAGGAGAGATGAGGCTGGAGCTGGGACATCACCGCTCGGCAGCAGGACGTGAGTGCATGCTGGGGATGATCGCAGCCCCAGTCACACGGCATTGTCCTCTGCGGCGGGTTGGGTGCTGCAGAGAGGGATCAGTCCCTCCCCTCAGGTCAGACATGTGACCTGAGGAGAAGGAGTGGATTGGGCGGTGTGTGGTAAACACAGGACGGGCATCCAATTGGTCCAGGACGCCGAGTCCTGGTCAATGGGATGGGCGTTCTGTGTGTACAACACAGCGCCCAATCCGCTTGCAGGGGTGGTGGGGGCGGGGGCGAATGGGAGTGAGCGGGGCCTGCAAAACCTGACACAGTTGGCTCACTCCCATTGGCCGCCGCCGCCCACAGGACGACGTCACTGGCTCCCGGCACCCGGCCACAGCCCCTACACCGCTACTCCACCAGCATGGCGACACTGAGGCCCCAGCGGTGAGAGAGCGGCGAGGGGTGGAAGCCACCGCCGGCATCCAGGCAGCGTGGACCTGGCGGAGGCGGGGAGGCCGGTGGCAATGAAGCGGGTCCGACGGTTGGCAGGATGGCAGCGGTGTCAGGTAGTGGGGCTGAGGATGGAGGAGGGTGAGAGGATGGAGGAGGCTGTGAGGATGGAGGAGGCAGAGGGGATGGAGAAGACTGTGAGCATGGAGGAGGCTGTGAAGATAGGGAGGCTGTGAGGACGGAGGAGGCTGTAAGGATGAAGGAGGCTGTGAAGATGGAGGAGGCTGAGGGGATGGAGGAAGCTGTGAGGATAGGGATACTGTGAAGATTGAGCAGGCTGTGAGGATGGAGGAGGCTGAGGGGATGGAGGAGGCTGAGGGGATGGGGAGTCTGTGAGCATGGAGGAGGCTGTGAGGATGGAGGAGGCTGTGAGGATGGAGGAGGCTGTGAGGATGGAGGACTATAATATAAAGGACTGGCTTCACCTTAATGTGCAGGTGCAGGCAAAAAAAATATGTGTATGCACTAAAGGGAGTAAGTTTGCCGCAACACTGAACACAATATGTTAGAGAAACAGCTAAATGGCTGATACATGAAATGCAGGATTGTCTGTGCAGCTAAGGAATGCATGTGTGATAAATGAACTCAGTAAATACTGCACTGGAATAAATGAATTGAGAAACTTAGCTTCATCACTGACGTCACTGCGAAGAGCCCGGTAACTGCGCCAAAGTGCTCTCAAACTTACCGGGTACTACTCTAACACTGTATGTGGACTATACTGCTGGGATAAGGTTTATATGCCTATGTTGTGCAATTAAAAACCAGCTGGAAATGGTCTGAACCAGGACCAGGGATACAGCAAGATGGAGGTGTGGGCGGAGCTACTGGGCTAGGGAAGGGAGCTCAGTCAAAAAAGTCAGACTATAATATAAAGGACTGACTTCACCTTAATGTGCAGGTGCAGGCAAAAAAAAAATATGTGTATGCACTAAAGGGAGTAAGTTTGCCGCAACACTGAAGACAATATGTTAGAGAAACAGCTAAATGGCTGATACATGAAATGCAGGATTGTCTGTGCAGCTAAGGAATGCATGTGTGATAAATGAAGTCAGTGAATACTGTACTGGAATAAATGAATTGAGAGACTTAGCTTCATCACTGACGTCACTGCGAAGAGCCCGGTAACTGCGCCAAAGTGCTCTCAAACTTACCGGGTCCTACTCTAACACTATATGTGGACTATACTGCTGGGATAAGGTTTATTCCAGTACAGTATTTACTGAGTTCATTTATCACACATGCATTCCTTAGCTGCACAGACAATCCTGCATTTCATGTATCAGCCATTTAGCTGTTTCTCTAACATATTGTGTTCAGTGTTGCGGCAAACTTACTCCCTTTAGTGAGGATGGAGGAGGCTGAGGGGTTTGGGAGGCTGTGAGGATGGGGGAGGCTGTGAGGATGGAGGAGGCTGTGAGGATGGAGGAGGCTGTGAGGATGGAGGAGGCTGTGAGGATGGGGGAGGCTGTGAGGATGGGAGAGGCTGTGAGGATGGAGGAGGCTGTGAGGATTGAGGAGGCTGTGAGGATGGGGAGGCTGTGAGGATGGAGGAGGCAGTGAGGATGGAGGAGGCAGTGAGGATGGAGGAGGATGGAGGAGGGTGAGGGGATGGGGAGGCTGTGAGGATAGGGAGGCTGTGAGGATGGAGGAGGCTGTGAGGATGGAGGAGGCTGTGAGGATGAAGGAAGGTAGAGGATGGAGGAGGCTGTGAGGATGGAGGAGGCTGAGGGGATGGAGGAGGCTGTGGGGATGGGGAGGCTGTGAGGATGGAGGAGGCTGTGAGGATGGGGAGGCTGTGAGGATGGAGGAGGCTGTGAGGATGGAGGAGGCTGTGAGGATGGAGGAGGGTGAGAGAATGGAGGAGGCTGTGAGGATGGGGGAGGCTGTGAGGATGGAGGAGGCTGAGGGGATGGGGAGGCTGTGAGGATGGAGGAGGCTGTGAGGATGGAGGAGGCTGTGAGGATGGGGAGGCTGTGAGGATGGAGGAGGCAGTGAGGATGGAGGAGGCAGTGAGGATGGAGGAGGATGGAGGAGGGTGAGGGGATGGGGAGGCTGTGAGGATAGGGAGGCTGTGAGGATGGAGGAGGCTGTGAGGATGGAGGAGGCTGTGAGGATGTAGGAGGGTAGAGGATGGAGGAGGCTGTGAGGATGGAGGAGGCTGAGGGGATGGAGGAGGCTGTGGGGATGGGGAGGCTGTGAGGATGGAGGAGGCTGTGAGGATGGGGAGGCTGTGAGGATGGAAGAGGCTTTGAGGATGGAGGAGGCTGTGAGGCTGGAGGAGGCTGTTCGATTCTTATACTTACAATCCGCCGAGCGCTCACTGCTGGGAGTAGTAGCAGGCATTGTGGTGATAGGACCTTGCATGATGTCAGAATGACTTCAGCGTTCGGTGCTGTGATTGGTGCGCTTGCGGTCATGTGATATCACATAGCCGCAAGCGGGCGAATCACAGCGTAGAACGCAGATGTCATTGTGACATCATGCAAGGTGCTATCAGCAGAATGGGTGCTTTGTTAGCTCCGTCCGCCGCTGTCATGGAATGTCACGGTGAGCGGCGGGGGAGTGGCGGGGGTCGGGAGGATGTGGCGGGTAAGCGGCGGACTGTGCGTGGAGCGGGCAGTGGGTGGGGTGTGGGGGTTTGTGGTCTCCGGTGGCAGTTTGTTTGCGCTTCCAGCCAGTGTCAGCGGCTCGCGATGGCGCATGCGCGTTATGGCTCGCAGCGAGTGATAGCGGCACAGTGGCCGGAAGCGCAAAAATGCTGATTATGTATATAGATAGGATTTTTCTAAATGGAAAGATATCCCCCATCCCCTCAGTTTTTATCCATCATCCCCACAGCCCTTTTTCCTATTTCCGACTTTAATCTTGCTTTGACAGTTCTAATGTGCATTTGGTCCTGTGACTTTTTGAATTGGAATATTTGATAACTGATAAATAGAAGAATTTAATAGTTTAAATGATTGATTACCAAGATAGATAGAAATGGCTGGAACGTAGAAAGATAGATCACGTTGTTACAATTGAAGGGACATCAAATATTTCCAAGTTATTTGCTGATTTGTGTTGTTCATTATTTTTAATGCATTAAGAATTATTAAGAAGGCCTTGTGGCCTGGCTACATATGGTGGAGGTCGCCTAATACAGGAGCTCCCGGTCCTGAGGGGTTAGAAGCGGCTATTTCAGCGGCCACACCGACCTACCTGACCTGAAAATCTTACGGTACTCTTCCTGAACTGCTCCTGCACCGATGGGGAAGACCAAAAACCGTCAAGAACTTCTCCCGAAACAGGTATCCGACTATTTTCCTCCGGGCCGTTCCTCCTCTATCTCTGATCCCAATATGGCGCTGACCTCTCCTCGCGCTGTACCAGCCTCCCGCCGGGAACAACAATTACAAAGCTCTACTGCAACTTCTCTACCCCCGGAGACTCCGGTTACCCTGGCGCTCATGAGAGAAACTTCTAAAGGAGCTTCGTACGTCCCTGCAGGAGGACATGACAACTGTGTTAACGGATCTCCAGGGCGAGGTGGCGGATCTTGGCGGGAGAACAGATCATGTGGAGGCTAAACTGGCTGAACTCATCCGCTCTCACAATCAACTCATGGATGATCACGAACAGCTCCGCCATACAGCAGATCTGATCCAAGCCAAAAATTGTGACCTGGAGGATAGGAGCCAGCAGAATAATGTCCGTCTTCGGGGCATCCCTGAATCAATCCCCCCAGAGGAACTCCGAGCACTCCTACAAGACTTCATGTTGGAGGTTCTCCCTGCGACATGCGATCTGAAAATAGATCGAATTCATAGGGTCCCTAAACCCCCTGGGATCCGAGCTGATCTCCCCCGCGATGTACTCGGTCGCATTCATTTTTACGAAGCGAAAGAAGAATTTTTGAAAGCACTGCGGGCTTCTCCATCTCTCTCAACACGATTTGCCGACCTGGAGGTATTCCCAGATTTATCTCCGGGGACTCTGGCTCTTCGCCGAGCATATTGGCCATACACATCGCTTCTGCGTGAGAAGGACATACCCTATCGCTCGGGCCGCCTGACCCGCCTGCTTATTCGAAGGAATGAGAAGCTACATGTGTGCCTCACCCCAGCTAGGGCTGCTCAGCTCCTGAAAACCTGGAACTTGATTCCGCTTTCTGTCAGCCCTTCCGAGCGCCCGACTGACAGCAGTACAGATGACTCATCTCCCCAACAACGTAGAATCGATCCGGAATGGAAGATTGTTTGAAGTTAACGCTGGTCGGATGTGGATTTTTCTTACTCTTTCCCCCCTATCGGAGGGAATACCCCCGGGACTGCCTTCCTGGACTTACCATCCGTCTCCCAGGTCGTAATTCTTCTTTACTCCTCTTTCCCCCTTGTCAGCTTCTCTGCTGACTTCTACTTCGTCTTCATAATTTCGCTCCTTTTCTTTCTCTTCCTCCTGCTACCTATTTTCTCCTTCGACCTTGGGAGCGCTGCCCCGCTGAGCGAGTATTTTTACATCTCTCTCTTGCTCTCGCTTTTCTGAGCCTTAGCTCAAGTGCAGACTATTAATGTCTGTTTTCTGTTTTATGACCTCATTCTTTGGTCATATGTTTGTTTTTTTTTTCTTCTTTTTGCTTTTTTCTTTGGGTGGCCGTGCTGCCATACCTGGCCACTCCTGGGACGGGTTGTATGTTTTCCCAGCCGTGGCCCTGTTTTCGCAAAACTGTTACCTTATGTATAACCGTAATTTACCCTTTCCCCTAACCCCTACCCTGTGTGCAGCAATATCTTCTGAGAATATTGTAATTGTTGGTAATCATGTCATGCAATCTTTTCTTGCCCTAAAATGCCTGTGTCCGTCCTAGCCCTAAACACAAACGGCCTAAATTCCCCGCATAAGCGTTCGCTGCTGTACTCGCAGCTAAAGAGGTCTCGCCCGGATATTGTCTTTCTCCAGGAGACGCATCTGCTGGAGGGAAACAACGCCCGCATATCTTTCTGACAATTTCCCCACCGATACTTCTCTAACGCCACAACGAAAAGGGCCGGCGTAGCAATTTTCATCAGTAACTCCCTTGCATTTGAATTTATCTCAGCCCTCCCAGACCCTGAGGGACGTTATCTACTCCTGTCATGCCGCCTGAACGACGTCTTGTATTCCCTCTTGGTGCTGTATGCCCCTAATTCGAGACAAGCGTTTACTGGAACGTCTCACTCCAGATATGGCGGGACATAAAATTATTGCGGGAGACTTAAATGCTCCTCTCTCCAAGGCGATGGATTGCTCCTCCTCCTCCGCCTATAGATCAGATTTAGGTACGCTTGTTTCTTCCTTTCACTTGCACGGTATATGGCGATACCTTCACAGCACCGAGAGGGACTACACGTTCTTTTCTCCCCGACATAAGTCGTTCAGTCACATTGACTATATATTGATTAATGACTCCCTTCTCCCCCTGTGTACGGAGGCAGGCATTGGCACCAAATCCTGGTCTGACCACGCTCCCATTACTTTGACCTTTGCTGATTCTGCTCCTTGTACGTCCAGAGACCCCTGGAGACTGAATGAGCGTCTTCTAATCTCCGAATCCAACGTAGAAACCCTTCAAGCGCAGCTCTCTGAATTCTTCTCAATTAATACTGCTCATGACACGCCACCAGACACAAACTGGTATGCGCATAAGGCAGTGATGCGAGGCCACCTGATCAAGCTGGTTTCCCTAACTAAACGGCAATACTCTGCGACTCTGGACTCCCATCTGGCTAAGGTTAAAGCCCTTGAACGTACATACGCTGATTCCCCTACCCAAGCTCTCTTTTCTGATCTCTCAGCCGCTAGACATCAGCTACGCGCCTTCATGCTCACAAAAGTAGAACTTCAATTGAAAAAAGTCAAGGCCCGCTTCTACAGCATGGGAGACAGAGCTGGGGCGGTCCTTGCACGTCGTATTAGGAAAACAGAGGCACGCTCTAGAATCACGCTCATTGCCTCTCCACAGGGGACGCCAATCCGCAACCCCATAAATATCGCAGAGCGCTTTCGTGAATATTATGAGGAATTGTATAACTTATCTTCGTCCCAACTCACTCCGCAACCGACGATGGAACATATCTCGTCCTTTCTAGACCGGGCAGACCTCCCCTCTCTTTCTCCCGACCAACTGTCCTATCTGAACACCCCTTTCACCCTTTCAGAGGTCATGGCAGCTATACGCTCAGCGAAGAAATCCTCAGCCCCTGGGCCTGATGGCTTTACTTATCGCTACTATGCGTCCTTTGCCCAGTCCTTGGCTCCTCCCCTTCTCTCTCTATTTCATCTCTGGCAGGAGAGGGGTCACATCAAACCAGAAGGTTTGCAGGCATCCATATCAACTTTGTTGAAACCTGGAAAATCTCCCACTGATCCAGTGAATTACAGGCCAATAGCGTTGCTGAACTGCGACTTGAAATTGTACTCCAAATTGCTAGCGGACCGCCTCAAGGTCGTTCTTCCGTCCTTGATAGCTTTAGACCAGGTTGGTTTTGTACCTGGTCACCAAGCGAGAGATGCCACAAGGCGGGTCATTGATCTCCTAGAGATCTTAGAGGGGAGAGATATCCCGGGTGTACTGGTCTCTTTGGATGCTGAGAAAGCATTTGACCGGGTGCACTGGGGATACCTGGCAGCGATCCTAGACAAATTTGCTTTCGCTGGCAATATTAAATCAGCGATAATGGCGCTATACTCAGCTCCCTGTGCATTTGTACGGGCAGGAGGCTTCTCTTCCTCTATCTTTCGAATCACCAACGGAACTAGGCAAGGCTGCCCTCTCTCCCCTCTCATCTTCGCCCTTGCGATGGAGCCGCTGGCCGCAGTTATAACGCGCTCACACGGACGTCTCGGGCGTCACTGTGGGTCCCGTAGACCACAAGATCAGTCTCTATGCCGACGATGTCCTCCTTTCCTGCACTAATCCTGCACGGTCCCTTCCCGCTATCCTCTCTATTTTATCTGAATTCTCTCGTGCTTCTTTCTACAAACTTAACTTGTCTAAATCTACGATCTTTCCTGTGAACCTCTCTAGTGAGTCCCACCGCGACCTCGCTTCCCGCTTCCCGTTCCAATGGTCCCCTCGAGGCTTCTGCTATTTAGGCATTTAAATTGCCCCGCTAAAAGATATTGTCAGCCACAATTGCGAACTTTTACTTTCCACATTAAAAACCTCCTGTGCAGACTACTCTTCTTATCAACTGTCATGGGTAGCACGCATCCAGACAGTGAAAATGATGCTTCTGCTAAAAATCCTGTATGCCCTGCGATGCATCCCCATCGCTATCACGAAGCGTTACCTTGCTATCCTACAGTCCACTCTAAACCGTTTTATTTGGAACTACAAGGTCCCCCGCGTAGCCCTTTCCTCCCTCACTCTCTCTTATAATGAGGGTGGCTTTGGGGTCCCAGATGTGGCAGTGTATTATACAGCGCTCACGCTGGACATAGCGAGGATTTGGTGGTCGGAATCCCCTGATTTTCGGTGGCTTCAGATTGAAGCTTTCTCTGTTCCATCGGGGTCCCCCCGGCTTCTCCTCCAAATGAACCTCCTGCGACGTTCTCTACCACCTACCCCTCTACAGTCTGTCTTGTGCTTATTAGCGTCCTGGCTAAAGCATTGTAGATCCCACTTTAGCTTCTTATACCGTTATGTGATGCTCAAAGCGGTCTCCTCCCTAATGGGTGACATCTTCTTCTCCTCCTGGGGCGATGGTGGTGACAAACCACTGTCCTCTCTTCTGCACCAAAATGGCCTCCTCCCGTATGAGTCTCTCGTGACGAAGATCTCTCTTCCCTCTGCTGCTATTTTCTCTTACCTCCGACTTAAACATTTCCTTTCTACAATTGACGTCCCTTATTGCGACGTAGCGGAGATCTCTTTTCCTCTGCAATCACTATTCAAACGCACAGGCGTTGTAATTAATGGTCTTTCTATCATCTATAAGGCCATGCTAGCTACTAAGGGCGAACATAAACTACTCTATATGACCCAATGGGAGACCAGACTCGCCTTTGCTGCCACCAGAGAGCAGTGGATATCGACTTCAGGCCATGCTGCGCTATACACACGCTGCATAAACCATTTGGAGCAATCCAAGAAACTTATGTATAATTGGTATTTAACACCGTCACGCATTGCCAAATTTAAAGCTCCCCTTCCCTCTCCCTCCCCGAATTGTTGGAAGGGCTGCGATGCTCTTGGAACGGAGGTCCAGATGTGGTGATCCTGTCCGCTCATCACTGGATTCTGGAGGGATGTGGAGCAACTGCTGGGCTCCATCAGAGGTCTTCCAATTGTTCTCAACGCTCCCCTAGCATTATTGGGAATTGACCTAGATACCTTCCCTGCGCCTCTCAAACCAATCATCACTAACGTTTTGATTGCAACGCGACAAACAATCGGCGCCCATTGGAGGTCTACGGCTCTACCTACGAAGTCTGAACTGTTTAAAAGACTGAATTCACATTGTGCGCACGAACTCGCATTGGCTCATTCATTGCGACGCAAATTGAAAGTGTCTACTTGGTGGGACCCGTGGACTTCCTCCCGACACAATATGGTCCAATCTCACCGTTAACTAGAAGATTACCTAACACAATAGATCATTAATGTCCACTCCCCTGCACACACACTCTCCCTCCCCACCTTCTCCCTCCCAATACCCTCTCCTCCTTGTTTTTGTGGATTTCCATGCACAAATTTCTGTGCACAATGTTTTACTTTATTGATTTGTATTGCTTTTATTTGTTTGTAAAACCCAAATAAAAATCTATTTAAAAAAAGAATTATTAAGAATTTCATTATTGAACTTTTTTTTTGTAATTTTATAGGAAGAAAAAAAATATTTTCTTAATTCTCTCTCTAATACAGTGTTACAGAAAGACACAGTTATGTATTTCTATTTACCAGACAAATCTGCCTGTGAGCAGTGGAATGTGCTCCTAATGCAGATCAAGTATAGAATATTCTCCAACTGATGATGATGGAGCATGTGACTCACAGATTTAGCTGTTGCTTGCAATTATAGTGGTCATGGGTTCAAGTCCCAGGAAAACTCACTAGAAAAGAGAAAAGGACATTTTTGCTTTGTGCCTCAAATTAATAATAATCCTCATGGGCATTCATAATAAAAATTCCCCTTGACCCCTTAGAGTAATAATTCTAAGCCTTATAATAATAAAAACATCCCTTATGCTTTCTTATCATAATGTCTCCTACTTATGTGCTATAGTGGCGCCCCTGCGTCCAGGAGGCCACAAAAGGGAACTGCAGCCATGCAGGTTGGACACTTGTTGCACAACAACACCCTCACAGCCCACATACCCACGTGTAAGAGAAGGTAACATCCAGCCCTGAGATTAGAGACTCTATGAGATTGAGGGGTGGTGGATTTAGAGCAGTGGGTTGGGCACACCCGTAGTCAGGTGACTTGACAGTACATAGGAAGGGGGAGGAGGAAGGTGTTCAGTAGGCCCAGGGTGCCGAGCTGTAAAGACCAAGAACAGCAGAGAAGCTGAGAAGCACGGCAAGGCCGAGAGAACAGCAGCAGGTTGAGCTGAAGCTGAGCAGGAGAGAGCCACATGTCCTGGAAGAGTGAAAGCATAAGGAGCGCAAAATCTGTACCGAGCCAGTGTGAGCCGGATGAGAGAGAAAGCCCATCCAGAGCTAGATCCCCAGGAGTGTGAGAGAGCAGAGAGGGACGGTGTAACCTGGGCCCTAGAACCACAGCTGAAGCTACTGACTGCAGGCGGAGTAGCCCTCCTATTATACCGGGAGACGCAGAAAGAAAGGAGCCTGGTAGAGCCTCAGACTTGAGGACTGCTGGAGGCTGGGCTGAAGTAGAATGTCGGCTTTAGAGGGGACCGCAGTTTACCCGGCATCTCCAAACAACACGACGGGGGGGGTCTTAGTTCCAGATTGGGATCCCTACCCTAAAGGACAGGCAGCTCAGTGACAAACTAAGGACCCACAGGGGCCCGAGTCACCGCCATACTGTCCAGCGTTTCACACACACACACACACCCGTGGAGACGGAGACTGTAATAGCCCGGAAAGGACACTGCAGACTGTGTGAGGGGTCACAGAGAGAGAGGCCTGGCTGCAGGGAGCAAAGGGAACCCAGAGAGGGAGAATGTGCTCGTGTATTAAGAACTGTACTGGAACTTTGTAAGAACTGTAACTGAACTGTAAAGTGACTTGAAGAACTGAGAGTAAATAAGGAAAACCCTGGAACTGCTTCCCTTGTGTTTCTGCATGAAAGTGATTCTCTCCATACAGGATACAGCCTGTCAGCACCAACAGAGAGGAGAGATCCCTGCAGCGTCTGCAAAGTAAGTGTGCTGCACACTCCACAATAGACTTAACCCTTACTGCCCCGGGGAACGGGGAACACAGTTCTACCCACTGGAACTATACCACCTAAGCTGCCATTACATCATCCCCGGAGGTTCTGCAGCAGCGGCGGTCCCATCACTGGCCGCATCAAGTGGGTGGCGTCACGACTGACAACCCCTGTAAATATCCCCTTTTATTGGCGAGCCCGGGACACGGACCGGACCAGGACCACCCGTGACTTCCCCAGCAGCAGACCGGTCCGGTACCGAGTACCTCGTCCCAGTGGGCCCGACAACCTGGCATCACGAACAGGATCTACCTGGTCCAAAAGAATTGGACCCCGTGCGCCTAAGGAACGTGTTCTGGACTTTTCCCGCCAAAATCTGACCTTAATGGCGGCCAGGGGAGACTAACGCCATGTGCAGAGGAGGCGTTCCCGAAACTCCCATCGTGGGCCGGCTTAGCCCAAGGCGCGAAGAGGAGGACCCGCCCTGGCTCCCCTTAACTCCGGGAGAGCCAGCTGTCACTCTGAAGGAAGAGCCTCCGCCCCAAGACCCTCCTCCTAACAAGCTGGCGGGAACGAAGAAGGAAATCATCATCAGGAGAGGGCGGAACGAAGAACCGGAAGAGAAGCAGTCGCCATTCCAGTACATGCGGACGGAAGCGGAGGACACCGAGAAGAACGCTGCACCCGGAAGACCACGAGTGATCCCGGAGGGCCCACGGAGTGACCCAGTGGAGGAACCCAGCAGAGGAAAGAACTTGTGTGACCGTGGAGAGATGGCAGAAGGCGGCAGAGAGTATCCCCACGTCCAAGACACCTGGCGTGGTGTGCTGCGGCTGCTACGCCCGCAGATGACACGGGCCCAGGAGGAGCATCGGACCCGGATCCAGATTGATGTCGAGCATTGCCAGAGCTACGAGACTTTGTCCATACAACCCGGCTGGGTTGGAGCAACACGTGACCGCACTGAATGTGAAGCATCATGCCGTACCGCAACGTTGGTGGATCTATCTGTGCCACGTACTGCACTGCGTGCTGCCAAGAGAGATACAGACCCACTCGGAGCTCTACCAGAGGGACACCTGGCATCGCCCAGCCCCTGATACCACCACCGACTACCACCGAGGTGAGAGGGGAGCAGCTCCGCTGCTGGTGGGAGCGGGACAAAGACTGTGATGACCTGATGGACTTCCTAGGAGATCCGGGCAGCAAAGTGGGCCCTGCAGAGCTGATTACACGTGAGGAATATATCCGCAGATGCGTGAGAAAGTGGGAGAAAGAGGAGATTGAGAGGCAAGTGCAGAAACAGATAATGGTCGCCCGTGCTAAAGAAGCTAAGAATGTAGCCCGCAGAGACCGAGAAGTTCAGAGATCCCCACGGCACGAGGGCAAGATTGTGAAAGTGATAGAAGCGAGAGGATTCGCATTTGCACGTGAGCCCGGTACTAGATGTGACATCTTCATAAATAAAAGAGAAGTAGAAGAACAACTACCATCCGATCATCCAGACAGACAAGTGGAAGTGGGATAATGGGTGTCATACCACATTGTGGAAGGTGAGCGTGGCCCATACGGCGTTAAAGTGAAAACACTGTGCTTAGACCCTGTGGAAAAGGATGATATGCCCGCACTAGAGTATCCTGAAGCTAATGATGATCCTGAGATAACGAGCTACACGGACGTGGCTGTGAACACGGATCCAGTGACCATACTCGAGACTGATACATCCAAGTCCAAGAAAGATGCCATAACCCAGACCCCGGAAAGCTACTTGCTGATAGCTTCACTCCAGAATCTGGAAGTGTGCCCAGGAGAAGACCATCGCAGGTGTTGCCGTGGAAGCAAGGCAAGAAAGAATGAACACATGTCCTGCATTTAGAAGAAAAGAAGAGGAAGACTTGTAAGTGTGAATGAAGTGTTTTCCTTAGTGATCCCATCCCATACCTGAATGAATGGTAGCATTCCCCTGTTTGTCTTATATGTTTTATTTGAACAATTGCTACCATGAACAATGACTTGGTACGAACTTTCCCTGTATATAGTTGAGCACCTTAGTGTGCTCCCCTTTGGTTTTAAGACCAGCTGTGCACATGCGACGTAGTGCATTGAACTTTGACTGTTTTTGAGAACTTTTGAAATTTTTGCACTTTTTCAGAGAAGAAGAATGTTTTTTATACTTTTTGAAAGAAAGTAATGTTTTATAATGTGTGTTTTATAGAAAAGAAAGTAGATGCGTTGTAGCATTAGACCCGGCAAAGGTCTAGAAGGGTGGAGGAACTGGATTAACCCTCATGTATATTAAGTTAGGGAAAGCAAGTGCCTGGGGGTGGTGTAGCGAGAATCCAGGCCTCCTAAGCCAATACACCCACGAGCCAATGTATATAATTAAAGTAACGTTTAAGAAGACTCGAACCTCCCGGATTGGAAGAAACCAAGAATGCTTACAGTTTAATGTTGTTTAAAAATAAAAATGTTTTCAGGGGGATCCATGACGGGCAGCACGGGGACGCGCTAGTTAACTCTGGGAGAGTGTGGCACCCCTGCGTCCAGGAGGCCACAAAAGGGAACTGCAGCCAGGCAGGTAGGACACTTGTTGCACAACAAGACCCTCACAGCCCACATACCCACGCGTAAGAGAAGGTAACATCCAGCCCTGAGATTAGAGACTCTATGAGATTGAGGGGTGGTGGATTTAGAGGAGTGGGTTGGGCACACCCGTAGTCAGGTGACTTGACAGTATATAGGAAGGGGGAGGAGGAAGGTGTTCAGTAGGCCCAGGGTGCCGAGCTGTAAAGACCAAGAGCAGCAAAGACAGAGAAGCTGAGAAGCACGGCAAGGCCGAGAGAACAGCAGCAGGTTGAGCTGAAGCTGAGCAGGAGAGAGCCACACGTCCTGGAAGAGTGAAAGCATAAGGAGCGCAGAATCTGTACCGAGCCAGTGTGAGCCGGAGGAGAGAGAAAGCCCATCCAGAGCTAGATCCCCAGGAGTGTGAGAGAGCAGCGAGGGACGGTGTAACCCGGGCCCTAGAACCACAGCTGAAGCTACTGACTGCAGGGGAGTAGCCCTCCTACTATACCGAGAGACGCAGAAAGAAAGGAGCCTGGTAGAGCCTCAGACTTGAGGACTGCTGGAGGCTGGGCTGAAGTAGAGTGTCGGCTCTAGAGGGGACCGCAGTTTACCCGGCATCCCCAAACAACACGACGGGGGGTCTTAGTTCCAGATTGGGATCCCTACCCTAAAGGACAGGCAGCTCAGTGACAAACAAAGGACCCACAGGGGCCCGAGTCACCGCCATACTGTCCAGCGTTTCACACACACACCCATGGAGACGGAGACCGTAATAGCCCGGGAAGGACACTGCAGACTGTGTGAGGGGTCACAGAGAGAGAGGCCTGGCTGCAGGGAGCAAAGGGAACCCGGAGAGGGAGAATGTGCCCGTGTATTAAGAACTGTACTGGAACTTTGTAAGAACTGTAACTGAACTGTAAAGTGACTTGAAGAACTGAGACTAAATACGGAAAACCCTGGAACTGCTTCCCTTGTGTTTCTGCATGAAAGTGATTCTCTCCATACAGGATACAGCCTGTCAGCACCAACAGAGAGGAGAGATCCCTGCAGCGTCTGCAAAGTAAGTGTGCTACACACTCCACAATAGACTTAACCCTTACTGCCCCGGGGAACACAGTTCTACCCACTGGAACTATACCACCTAAGCTGCCATTACATCATCCCCGGAGGTTCTGCAGCAGCGGCGGCCCCCATCACTGGCCGCATCAAGTGGGTGGCGTCACGACTGACAACCCCTGTAAATATCCCCTTTTATTGGCGAGCCCGAGACACAGACCTGACCAGGGCCTCCCGTGACTTCCCCAGCAGCAGACCGGTCCGTTACCGAGTACCCCCGTCCCAGTGGGCCCGACCCTATAATGATAAAGATCCCACAATGTCCCCTTATAATTCCACCTCCTTATTGTTCTTCCTTAACATAATGACCCTCAGTGCCTTTTTTGTAACATTCAGGCATACACACATATCAAAATTGTTGGTACCCCTCATTTAATAAAAGAAAAACCCACAGTGGCCACAGAAATAACTTGGATCTGGCTAAAGTAATAATAAATAAAAAAAAATCTATGAAAATAAAAAAAATGAAAGTCAGACATTGCGTTTCATCCCTTCTTCCACAGAATGTTTTAAAAATTTAAACTCATGAAATAGGTCTGGAGCCTCCATACAGATGCCCCACACAGACGGACACAGGAGATAGCCACAGGCCAGCGATAACAAAGCTACCTGGTATGTAATTTCTCTGTCTTTAATTAAATCTGAGAAAGGCCATGTTCACACACATGCGTTTTTTTTACCATCTCTGCGTTTTTGGGCTGTTAAAAAAAACGCAGGTGCGTTAACGCAGGGTACATTTGAGTGTACATGCGTTTTTCAGCTCCATTTGCGTTTTTTACCCCTAGTCCAAAAAACGCTGCATGCAGCGTTTTTGGGTGCTGTAAAAAAACGCATGTGCGTTTTTCCAAAAACGCATGCGTTTTTTTAACATGGGACCCTATGGGAAACGCATGCAAAAACGCATGGTACATTAGTACCTTTTAGTGCCATTCAAAAACACATGCGTTTCCCATAGGGGCCCATGTTAAAAAAAACGCATGCGTTTTTGAAAAAACGCACATGCGTTTTTTTAACATGGGGGCCCTATGGGAAACACATGCGTTTTTAAAAGGCACATTTATGCACCCTGCGTTAACGCTTGCGTTTTTGCCTGCGTTTTTGGCGGGCACGTCATTAAAGGGGCGTGGCTAACTATGTGCCGCGGTTAGCCACGCCCTCACAACACTGGATTACGGCCAGAGGGGGCGGGCATCAAGAAGGAGCGGGCGGAGGCTGCTGCACACAGCCCCGCCCATGGAATTGCCTTCACTCAGCCTCCGAAAACATGTAAATATATTCTTACATTACGATTGTGACATTTCTGGGTGTATATCACATAATTAAAGCATAATTGTAATACAGGGGTGTATGCACCCCTGTATAGTGATACGGGGGGGGGGCACCTTTGGTTTACATGCACGGGCTCCGAAGAGCCCGTGCCCATTGAGACATTGTACAAGAACACTATAGAAGTGGCCGGCCGGTCTGTAGGGGGGTCTAAGCCCCCTACAGACCTCTATCAGTCATTTAGGTCAGCAATTTAACTCTTTATTACGGTTGCGGGTCCCGTCAATAGCCGGGAACCGCAACCTATGCAGTTACCGGATGGCTCAGGATTACACATCCTGAGCCATCCGGTGACCGCAGTGCGGTCCCAGAAACGCTGCGAAAACTGCTGCCTGCATGATTTTAAACGCAGGCAGCAGTGCCGGATCCGGCCACCGGATGGCTTGTGAAGCCATCCGGTGTTTTGCATTGGCTCCTATGAGGAGCGTTTCCTGGTCCGGTTTGGAGCTTTTTGAAAGCTCCAAACCGGATCAGGATTTAAAAAAAAAAACGCCGATGTGACCCTAGCCTTTCTTATATACAGAAGGACCTTTGGGACCTATCCTACTACTAATAATATACCCCCAACAGTATCTGGCTACATTTAGGCTAACAGGCAATCTTCATGTTCTACCCTGAGCAGGAAATCCTTTTCTTCCTTGCGCCTGACAACTAGAGTGTAACTGTTCCAGCTACATATGAAAAATAGGTCTAATGTCCTTAAAGTCAATCTGGCAATCTGTCTAAGGCTGGGGTCACACATAGAAGTCCGTTTTTGGAAGGGATTTTCATCACCAATCCGTTTTTTTTTTTTTGGTGCTTTTTGAGCCTCCTGCACCCCTGAACGTTTTTGGACTTAGTCATTTTTTCATTAAAAACGCATGTGCGTTAACGCATGCGTTAACGCAGGTGCCTATATGTGCCATGCGTTAACGCATGCGTTTCCCATAGGGCCCCATGTTAAAAAAAACGCATGCGTACCTAGCAACGTTTTTGGCTCAAAAACGGACAGAGCAATGTTTTGAGGTCCAGAAAAAAACGGACAGGGTGTTTATTACATCCCATCCGTTTTTCTGTCAGTTTTTGGACTTAGAAAAAAAAAAATTACAAAAATGAAGCCAAAAATGACCAGGGGCTTATGTGTGACCCGAGCCTAACAAGGCACATAGTATATCCTAGAATCCGTTTCCAAGCATAAGGGGCTGT